>PNEQ01071398.1:0-47492 GCA_003012365.1 Medauroidea extradentata
AGTCATATTTTATAGTGTTTTATACTGGCCTATCATAGGATCCCACAGACCCCTCACAATCAATACTGAAGTTAAAATGGATGACAATATGTTACATATGACAATAAAGGCCCCTTCATTACAATTAATCATCACAATTAACCTAAACCACATTAATCTATATATATATAAAAGTATCAATAAAATATGGCCGTCACATAGTCCACCTAATTATTATTATTTTTTAAAGTATTGTGTGTGGCACGACTACGGTAATAACACTATATTAAATTTGTACCACAAAAGGTAAGTATTTTTTTATAGTCTACCACTTGAAACTAAAGACATACTGCTTTATGATCTGATAATGCAGGACCAAATTGAAAGCAACAAGAAAATAGCCTACTATACCAGCTACTCATACATGTTTATTTATTTTTGGTAGTCCCTTTAAATGTTACAGCAATTTTGAGCATACGTAGGTAAGTATACAAGAAATAATCTTAAATCTTAAATAATTGTATCAACTTAGGCTATTCAATTGTAACAAGAAGTAATTTACGCAGTTATGTATAACTAGGAAGAAAGATGAAGCTTGTTCAATTCCTAATCGAATCCTACAACTTTGTTCGTAAGCAGTTAATATCTTGATATACTGGTACGTCTAATAGGAGTAAAATGCAGCCAGTATTGAAAACAAATTATTTGTCTGAGATCTAAAAATTGCTAAAAGAAAATAACACATTTTTTTATTTTATTGCAGTCATGTACCTTAATAATTTTGACATGTTTTGATTGTCAGCTGCAAAGCACACGGTTGTGGAAGGATACATAATGCATTTGTTTGTATAGTTTTATTTTCTTGTGATTTGCCAAAAACGGTAGCCTATGGACTTTGGTCTTTAACTTTTTTCAAAGAGTTCCGTTTAAAAAGATTGAGTTTTTTTCTTGCACTAATGTGAGAAGAAATCGACCAAGCATGGCCTTTATTATGACCCGGTTGCAGATACCCTGCATTGAACTGCTAATGAATTTCACTGTGGTGATTAGTAAGTCGTAAAACACGCGTAGAAAATAAGTAATCGAAAGTGCTAAGATCCATAAGGTCAACTGTCGAGAAAAGTTATTTAATTAATTTATTTATTTTAGTAGGAGTTACGTCTCATCGACAACGTCATTCAGGTGCCTCCCTATTTCCGCTTCAAATGTGTTGCAGCGAGTTATAACTATTCTTTTTTATGACGAAACTATTTAACGCGCATTTATATTTGTATATCTACGAAAAAAATCACATAATTAAAAATATGCCGCTATAGTTTTAAAAATCCGCACGTTTAATGGAAACGTCATTTTCGGGCCCCTCAAAATGGCCAAAAATAGCTTTTCCCAGACTGTCGTATATGAGAAAATAATAACCGGATTATAAAAAACATAACTATACAAGCAAGCATAAAACTTTGAACTATTCTGGCAACAAATAAAATTATGTGGTCGCCGCTTAAAGTCCCGTAGGATAAAGGATAGCAGTAAAGCACTGCACGCCAGCTGAGTAGCTTGCGCGGAGAAGCGACAATGCATTTACATACGTCCGTCAACGGCACTCTTACCGCTCCTGCCTCATACACAGACATACACACAAACGCAGCCTATCTAAGGAGGTCCATTAAGATGGTAACATACAAGTTAATAGGATACAAGGGCAGGAACTGGGAACCGAATCGGTCATAACCCATGTTATATAAGAAACCGTCCTAGCATTCAACTGAACCACGGAGGGGAGTGTAGGTGTGTGGCGCGCAAAGTGAAGCTAAAATACGTTTCGGGCCACGCCCACTCTGGTTAGCAAAACATAATATTGTGTACATGCGAATGGTGTTTTGTAGTGGACAAATTATGGGTTTTATGGAATAATTCGCACAATGACGTCATGTTGTGCATACAGATGTATGACCAGAGAATTTAAATATATGCCTGGCAGAAAAATTTAAATAATACGCAAATAAATAAATTTCCTTAGCCACATATTTGTGTCATTTTGTCAGGGATGTAACAGTTTCCTTTCTATGCATTATATATTTTCAGAGCTGGTAAGACGTTCTGAGCAATAACATGGTTTATAGATAAAATATTCCACGAACGGGTGATATTTGTGACAGTTTCAGAAGTATGTAGTTTGTCTGCCTGTTTGTGTTGATATATTTTTATCTACTAAATCATGTATGCGCATGTACACAGTACCTAGCCTAACATAGCTAAAAACATTTATGTATACCTAGCAAACATGCATATATACACTGAGAAAAAGAAATGGTACTATAAAATATAATTGGTTTCCCTCAAACAAATGGTACGTTCATATATGGCAGAACAAATATACATTTGGTAGAACTAAATAATATGTTTGGTGAAATATGTTTGTGCTTACCAAGCTGCATTTGTTTGAGTGAAACAATAAGAATGTTTTACGTAACAATCCTGCCATTGTTCGGTTGTTTAAAATAGAAAATAAATTAATTATTCGCCGATTTTACTATTTCGGAGATACTATTCACGTTTCTAATCATGTACTGCATGTTTTTATACAAAGTTAAATTTCGTGGCAGAGGTGGGATTTGAACCCGAAAACCTTAACCACTAGACCAGCAGTACTGTTAAAAACGGTTGGGTTATGATGATATATCAGGGAAAGTTAACAAAATTGGGTATGTGCTTATTAAACCGATAGAAAATTAATGGGTTGCGTTTGTTACATTGTTTATTATTAATAACCACATTTTAACGAAATTATATATTGAATGAAACAAAAACATAACTAACCAAAACGAATAAGTTCCAGCGTGTCCGACATCTTGATCACGTTATACAAACAACTGTTTGTTTAACACAACAATGATATTACATCTTTCACGCAAACAAATGTTAAGTACGTATACGGCGAAAAAAGTATATATTTGGTAGAACCGAATGACATGTTTGGTCACAAATGTTTGCGTTAACCAAACTACAATTGTTTTGAGAGAAACAACAACGAATGTTTCAAGTGAAAATTCAGTTTATTGCCACAAATATAGACTGAGACAACTAACTGCGACTTGGTTATGCCAACAAAATGTTGTTTAACTGAAACAAATATGTTCAACCATATTACCTGGTTACAGTAAAAAAATTTGTATCTTTTTGTAAACAAGGCGTTTTTAAGTGAAACATCGCATGTTTCAGTAAAACACATATTCCTCAAACAAATCTATTTTGTTATGTGAACAATTTCTTTCTCTCAGTGTAGGAGGTAGTGTAATTACCGAGTTTATAATCTGAACACTGTAGAAGGCTTTCTGTAGATACAGCAGCAGGAGATAGAAAAGGGGACAGAATACAAGTAGGCTAACTTAGGGGTGGGTTACAAAAATACCTTGGGTGGAGGGGACTGGTAGAAGAGTAGTTTCTAAAGAAAGAAAGGCTCTGGGAATGCTGTGAAGAATTCTGAAAGAGGTCAGCGCTGTGGTGAAGGAAAAAGCATACACTTCAGTGGTACACTCAGTGCTGTAATACATGACAGCCGAGCGAGATTTTTTATAAGGAAGGGGAGTTGCTGTAACTTGAAAAAGTTAAGAGAAGGGCCGCAAGATGGGTGAAGGGTAGTGCTGAAGGTACGGGCAGGAGGGTGGGGTGAAGTAGAAGGCATACACCTCGATGTTACACTCAGTATTGAAATACATAGCAGCAGAATGGGATTTTTATAAAGAAAGAGAGTTGCAGAAAATAGAGAAGGGCTGCACGAAGGTACAGGATAAGTGAAGATGCAAGTGCAGGAGCGTGGGATGAACGAGAAGGCGTACACCTCAATGGTACGGTCAATGCTGGAATACATAGCAGGTTAACCGCAGAATGGTATTCTTATAAGGAAAGGGAGGTGCAGGAACAGGCCATCCGTGATGATGATGGAAATGGGTTGGAATACTTTGAAGGGCAGGCGAAAAGTTAAGAGACTTATTAGGTTGTTCGTACATTTAAAGTTATGATTTTGGAAATATGTACTATAGATAGCAGGCCTATTTTTTACTCTTGGAACATGTAGCCTCTTAAGTAACGTATTTGGTTAAATCCATAACCATGGCTGCACAATGACTTTGGCGCAAAATATATGTGCTGCACTGAACTTTACACAAAAACAGCCAAACATTAACAACCAATAACAAGTAGGCTAGGCTTAAACTTTGTAAAAATTCGTGAAGCAAAGTATTTATTAGGTTTGCGATGTTGTATAGGTGATCTATAAAATTTTTGGATGTAAACAGTCATATAATATGCTTTTTAAAGCTAAAGGTCGCACGTGCTCTATCTATGTTAAAAAAAAAAAAACGCACACGTTGTTAACTCGGTAAATACCTTATGAATCCGTATTTATGATGGTATTTTGCCAATTTCGGTCTTATACATTGTGTTATGATATTTTTATTGAGGTCTGACAAGTCACTACGCAATTGCCGTTCAAACTCATAGAACAATTAATCATATTTTCTGAATGTGTTCTATTGTTACTACCAGTGTTTTGGAAATCAAGAAAAAAAAAGAGGGGGGCGCTGGAGCCATCTTCAGTTTCAGTATTTTGCATGGCAAAGATAGTAAACACCTACTCCTTAATTCTTATCTACATGGCCTGGAGTGGTTTCGGGGAACCGAGCCGGGGGATCTAACCCGGGTCATCCCGATTACGAATACAGCATGTTACCGCTGCACCACATATATCTTATTTTTCGCGTTTACCAGTAAGTTTCTATGTACAAAGTAATAAGTCCACCTAAAACTATTTTTTTTCTTTAAATTAAAGACAAAAAGTTACGTCCACAGTGCCCTGCCAAGGAAGTTTCCCTAGAAATGACCCTGACAGAACCGACGAGAAGGACAGCAAAACAACAGCGCATAAACACTCATAGACAGCACATCCCACTCCTCGCCTCAGCCAAACTCGGGGAAGACGACCGGCGAATGTGCCCACTTCACCGGGGAACACATGCAAGAGAAAGAACGTGGTATCGTGCACATCCCATGTCCGCCGTTCAAATGTGTGCTCAGAGTAAATTAGACACTTTCCTCTGCCACGCCCCCTCCGTCCACAAACCACCGCCAGTCCCATGATAACTTTCACCCGTGTCGAGAAACCAGCAATAAAGCACGGCTAGACAGAGAAGCACGTGTCGGTTATAAAAGGGGCAAAGGGCACACCCATCCATGTTTTCACTATGTTACGACACGTGCAAGTCCTGGGAAATACTGGTCATAACCATTGTTTGAAGGCCTTGACAGAATAGTGATCCAACATTTTAGTTATATAATGCCAGATAGTAGTTTCTTGAATGTGTAAGAAAAGGCAGGAGACGAAGTATAACTAAATATGAAGGAAAATTTGTGAGGATTTTTAATTTATGCCTTTTAACGTACTAGCGTTTAAATTTTACCCAGGAAATATTATCTGCAATTTACTTTCAATTATAGTTGAAAAGTCAGAATGGCTAAAATAAAATTACGATTAATACGAACAAAGATGCATACTTAAAAAAGAAACACATTTCATGCAGTTACATAACAAAAAAAATCAGTTAAAAATAAACCTTGTATTTAAATTATCCTAAACGAAATATTTAAAACGCGTTGTCATTTTTACATGTATAATATGACCGTTGATATCATTATATAAAAGCACACATTATCTTCAGAACAAAGAACGTACTTGGCACTTGAGGCTATGATCTATCATTTATTTCAAACAATTGCAAATAACCCAAAAAAGTTTTAACCAAAAGCTTTGAAACAATTTGAGAGTGTGTACAGTCACACAATACACAATTTTTCCAGAGCGTTTTTTTTTTTTTTAAATAATGTACCGTTTGCTAACAAAAATTTGTTTTGCTTCATTTTGGCTTATTTTGACAGCAAAATATGTGATATTACAGGGGCAAAAATCTAAAAATCAGTTTGGTGTATTGAACAGGAAAATTCAGATACAAGCGACGATATGTAAGTGATAAAACTGTAAGAATGAATTTTTGATATATGTATTAATTGCGTTAAAAATAGTTTCGAAACCACTGCAAAACTACTGCGCGGATTACTGCAATTTTCATTACCACGTTTTTATTTTTTATTTGTACCAGATTTTTTTTTTCTGAATTTAGACACAATGTGTGACTAAATTTCGCTGTTATGAATTTTTTTATCTCTCATAGTTTTCGCGTAATGGGTTGTTAAAGTAAAAATTTGCATGTTTCCGTTTCAAGTACTACACTAAATAAAACCAACTGTCATACCAAACTGAAAAAATTCAAAGTGGGTAAAGACGTCGCAGGTTACAATTGACGTACATAAAACCAATAATAAAACCTTTTGTATTTAAATAAAAAGGCTAACATTTAAAGAAAAATTTAAAAATTCAATATTTTTTTAATACAAAAATTTATTATGTTGTGAATTAACATAGCTGAACTAGTAGCCTACAACATCGTTATTTCCTGTGAATTTTTCAGTTTGGTAAGTGAGTTGGTTTTAGTGTCTTCTTTAAAACGGAAACATGCAAATGTTGGCTCTAACGAGCCGTTACGCAAAAACTATGCTGGATAAAAAATTATTATAATAGCAAAATTTAGTCACATTTTGTGTCTAAAACAAAAAAAAAAAAAAAATATATATATATGGTATAAATATAAAAATAAAAACATGGTGACGATAATTGCTGGTTTCTGTCGCCATACTTAATTGTATTATTTTTCGCTTTTTTAAAATTCTGATAAGAAAAATGTTAAATATGCGACTATACAGCAAATTATGTTTCCTTTGTGCTACAGTACAGACATTGCGATTAATCTGTCAACTTATAATTACGCCGCGATTTGTGTGGCAAACCTATCTCTATACATAAAATCAAGTGCCAAACTAATTCATTCACTCATCAACGCACAGCCTAAACCGCTAGACCTAGATACGTGAAATTTTCAGCGTAGCTTCCCCTCACGGCATGGCACTCACTAAGGAAGGATTTTTACAGAAACCGAAAATTAAAGGAGTGAAAAGGGGCAAAACGTGTTTTCGCAAAATTCTCGACAACTTTCTAACCTCATGATATATTATTAATATTTTTACTTCAAAACATTGCCTAAGCAAATGCATGTTTCATAATTTTTCGATGTTTTAAAATTCGGAAATTAAGGGGGTGTAAAGTCGTTAAATGGATTTTCAATAAATCCTCTAGTTCTCTTTAACCACTTCAGATATCGAGGTGATCTTTGCATCAGAATGGTGCTCATGTAAATGTCTAAAAAGTAGTTTTAGAATTTTTTTCAAAATTCATTCTTGAAGGCCTGTAAAAAATTAAACGTGTTTTCAATTAATTATCCGTATCTCCTGAAGCATTTGAGATACCGTACCTAAGTGGTTTTTGCTTTAAAATGAAGCTTACGTAAATACCTAAAAAGTAATTTCAGCATTTTTTAATATTCGTACTTGACAGCTGGTAAAAAAAAAACGTGTTTCCAAGTAATCATCCGTATCTCCCAAACAATTTGAGACATCGAGGTGGTTTATGATCTTTGAAAGAACTGTGCAATGGGAGTGCATGACTGGATTTATTTACTTGGACATACTCCATTGCAAAATAAATGACTGTTAAAAGGAAACCAAAAATTATACAAGAAAACATAAATAAGCAGAGTATGCTTTAGTCATCAGGATACATACACAACAAGAAATTCCAAAACTGGAATCTGGTCAGATAAAAACAATGAACAAACAGAAAATAAAAGAAATAACAAGAATATAAAAATAGCTGAGTTGACAAGCGACACAACGATGAGACGAGACAAAAACACAAACAGAAATACAACAAAACAACGATGAGACTAAACAAAACACAAATATGTCGGACACAAACAGAAAAAAACAACAAACGACACAAATGATGAGACGAAACAAAACACAGTAGATTTCCAAACAGTCAGTATAAACGACGTTTCGGGAACTGGAATCTGTTCCCGTCATCAGGTAGACACACAGGGTTCAGGAACACGAGTGCGAGGTGGTTTATGCTTTAAAATGAAGCTTATGTAAATATCTAAAAACAGAACTCTAAATTTAAGAGGGTGAAAAGTTGGAAAATAATTTTTTGGAGATAATGAAACTAACCTCACGAGAAATCGACATGCTCTTTTCTTTAAAGTTTGTGTACGTGTGTGTGTGTGTGTGTGTATATATATATATATATATATATATATATATATATATATATATATATATATATATTTATTTATTTATTTATTTATTTATACACACACACAAACCCATTTAAGGTAATTCGCAAATTAAAGGTATACTGAGAATATTGAAACACCATCAATTAATACATAATTAAAAGTTAGTTACTATTTTCTATAGTACACGCGGCTGAAGCCACAACGAGACAGCTTGTGTTTTTATATGCATAATTTGCCCGACTGATTGCGACTCGACTATACGTTACGAACTCAAGCGCCATGTTGTACTGTAGCGTGAAGTAAATAGAATTTGTGGAATAGTCACAGATTTAACATTTTTATTCTCAGAATTCCAAAACAGCGAAAAATAATAAAATTCAATATGGCGACTGAAACCGAGCCTTAAAACCTACTCGCCGTCGGCGTTCAGCCTCAACAGAACGTGTGCTATTAGGCTATCAGAAGGAAAGGCGAAACACTTTGCAAAATCGCAATTCAACTATGTTTATGACAAACTTTATTTGTAGTTGTGAAAGAGTTACGAGTATCTACTATTTTGCACCAACATATATTTACTAGCACAACAATCCCACAATTTTAAAGTTTGCACATTATGGATGCAGTGGCGTAACCAGGATTTGTGTAAGAGGGAGATATAACCTGAGAATAATATAGCCTAATGAACTCTGACCACCTCTTTAAAGCGGAGGGTTTGGCGTCCGGGAGACCTCCCTTGGGAAAATTTGGATTTCAAGGTGGAAAATTATTTTAGCAGTTTTTAGTAACGAAACATTGAATATTATAATGGGCAAATTTTTTTCCTTTTAACGTGATTTTATTCTTCAATTTTTTTGTGTTTAAAGGAGGGGGGGGGGGTTAAAACCCCCCCTCCTGGTTATGCCGCTGAATGGTTGTTTGTACGAAAATTTACACTCCTAACCAAATAAAAGAAAGGATAAGTTACTTCTGTATACGTCAGTGATATCTCTTCCAATAAATAAATAATATGTGTAGATGGAAACTGCAGATAGTCCTGCATTACGCGTACAAACGCTGTGAAGTGATTTCCTGTGCACAAACCACTCCTAACTTGAACGTAGGCCTATTTATTGAATCGGACGCGAACAAATGAAACTTTTGTGACTAAAACAAGAGCGCCCGTTGCTATAACTAGCGATAACAGAGAAACATGGAAACATCTTCAGTCTAGCCAATCGATACTTCTTACTCAATAAATGAATAACATGAGTATCCCGAACATAACAGCATATGTATACACATATACTACACGCATATACACACATACATACACATGTTACGTAATACTACTCTAGACCGCAACAAAATCTTATTTTCACTGATTTCATAGTGTCCGATTGCAAAGTGTTAGATCTTCTGTCGACTGTGTTGCCACCCCTGGTTCCTTGTAGTTCGCCTGTATGGTCATGCCGGCCCTGTGCGAATGCAGTTCGGCTGTATGGAGAGGTCGTGATTTTCGCGTACCTTTGCATTATTAATAATAACACGCGACAGCTAGACTTGTTTAATGAAAGACGAAGGATACTTTTCTGTAAAAACAGATTACATTTTTAACAAATTTTATTAATGAACAAGCTTAAAACAATTTTATTTCTGAAAAAAAAAAAAAAAAAAAGTGTTCTACGTTAATTCACTGCGTTTTTACGTGGACTACCACACACCGTCTTTCGTAGCCCCGCCGCTTACAAGCGCCGAAATTGACAACATATGGTAATCGCCACGGATATAGATAGAATTATCGCTAAAACGATTCCAACTATTGGTTGACGTTGCTCATACGCAGATATGCAATCATTTTAAGACATTGTAAAAACGTTTTTTTTATTTTGTAGTTAGAATTAATCAGGATATTGATTCTACTTCTGAGAAGAGAACGGAACGAACATAGGCAAGAAAGTATACGTAAATATTGCATGTATACAGGACCTGTAAAGAATTTTTCTACGATTTCCGGCTTCGTGAACCGAGCGAAGTGGTGCAACGGTAACGCGCTGGACTCGCATTCGGGAAGATTCAAATTCGATCCCCGGCTCCGAACATCCTGATTTCGGTTTTCCACTGTTTCCAGAAATCGCTCCTCGTGAATGCTGGGATGGGTCCTTAACAGCTCCCGTCATTGTACCAAGCTTTGTTGTGTCACCGTCTCTAACGACGTAAAGCCCATTTACCTTACCGGTTTCGTGCACGACATTGTTGTGCTGCAAGGTTAGTTTCGAGAGATAAAATACTGCCAATACATGAGATGTCTACGACGAATGAAGCATTAAAGTTGGGTACAATAATGATGAAATATAACCTACAACAAGACGGACTTCAATGTAGAATCAACGAAACTACGACAAAAATAAATAAAAAAAAGTAGTAACTTCAACATAATGTAAAAAGTTAGGTTAACAGATCAGAATAGTCCAAAAAGAGGTCACGTACTAGTTCCCAATATTAAAAAGAGGACAGTTCGAAAAAAATACACAAAAACATTTTAAACGGAAATAATATACTCATTAGTTACTTTAATATCTAATAAATCAGTAACTGCAAAGGCCTGACTTAAATGTAGAATTGGAAGAGTTTGTTCATTCTTGCGACGTTTGCATGTAGTCTAGAGCATAACTGAATAAAGTAGCAGATGTTAAGTGGCCCCAGTGCGAAAATGTTTTTGAGTAAGTTCACATATTATTGTGGTCCTATTAAGGATACGCTTTTCAGGTTATCATAGTTCCTTTTTATAAGTAGGCGGAGGCATTCCCTATGAGGTCACTTTGTAGCAACTACATCAGTAGTACACTCTAAATCTGAATTAGTGAATATTCACTTATTCACGTCGATGGATGGAGCAGTTTCAACATAATGAATCAGTGAGAAACCACTGTGAAATCGTCGACTTTTCACTGATTCCGATAAAGAGTGCCAATATTCCACTAGTTAATTAGTGAATGTCCACAGATTTTCCAGTAATTTTTCACTGATTCAATAAGTGAAAACTGTTCTTTCAAAACAACTGGAAAAACCGGTGAATATTCACTGATTCACTTGTGAGAAGTTCGCACTCTTGAAGGAAATCAGCGAATATTTAAAAATGAAACAGTAACTACTTTCACTGATTCAAATGGTTGAAACTGCTCCATCTATCAGCGTGAATCAGTGAATATTCACTAATTCAGATTTAGAGTGCAGCTGTCATAAACTGTTGTTTGTAAATTATACCTTTGTTTGCAACAGAAATGTACATATGTCCCAACAGAACACACGAGACATTCTCCATTTTCGTTTGTCAGCCTTGAAGCTGGCCACAAAAATTTTCTTCTGTTGTTCAGTAAAAATTCATTTACGTTTTGACATTGAAAAATAACTTGCCAGTAAACTAAACAAGAAAACAACTCTCTTGGCTTGCACTTTTAGCAGGCCACGTTCCGAAATGTTTGGTGCCAGCAAACAAAAACACATCTTGGGTGCCTGTTATTGAAAAAGAGGACATTTGGCACGTGTTTATGAATCCCGGCCAGACATTTTACAACGCGGTAAAAGAGAACATGTTCGAGAAAATGAGGACGTCTGGTAACCTTTTAAAAATGGGATGGGGGATGGCTTTAAATATACATATAGAAGAAGATGTGAATTAGAGGAATACATACGGATATGGTTTAGGTGAAGTTTTACGATTCTAAAACAAAGGGGCTTGTATAAAAGAGAAATTCAAAGCACAAATAAAAAGTACCCTAAAATGCGCTCCCCGAATAAAAAATTGCCGAGCATTAAACAATAATCGGACAGTAACAAAGGACAACATAAAAACTGTTAGAAACCTGTCAAGATACGAAGAAAATTTCATACGGTAAAGGCTTAAACAAGCAGGCACCAACTCCAACGACAATATTGTCGGCTGATTCTCATGTTCAGTTTCCCTACAGTTTTCCAACATGGTTCCGGGCACTCGTAAGCTATCCCGCAAGGCCATCTCGCAATCACACACAGAACAAGTGCGATATACATGGATATACACGGCATTACATCCAGTGGCGTAGTCAGGATTTGTGCAAAAGAGCGTTCAACTTGAGAATAATATAATGAACACAGACCCTCCGTTTACGCCGAGGGGGGGGGGGGGGGGGGGGGGGTCAAAGATCTTCCCATGGGGAAAATCTGGATTTCAAGATGCAAAATAGTGCTATTTTAGCCGTTTTTCGTACCAAACATTGAATTATACTAGTCAACAAAATATTTTTAATATTTCAATGTTATGTTTGTTCAATTTATTATGGCTAATCGTGGCCGGGAAAATTGGGGGAGGGGGGGAGGGGTTAGAACCCCCGAACCCCACCGCACCCCCTTGCTTCTCGGACTTTATTCTAAGTTTCTTGGGTTGTCTATTGTTACCTTTCTATCTCGATTCCGAGAGTGAGCACTCCAGCCGATCGGGAAAGAAACAACTCGAAATAGGCTATTCTAAGTGCAGTGTCGGTTCGTCGACTTAAGAGTTTGCACAGTTTTAGCACTTCAAATATTATTTAAGGTACAGTAAAATTCATTGCGTACATGGGTAAAATTTTGCGATATTTATGTTAAAATGTGCATGTCGTAATTTTCTCTTTTACAGGCATTACAGTAACATAAAAAGACAACTTAAAATAATTCGGTTATTGCTTTGGAATGTTTAAATGTATTCTACTACGGTAAGCTAAATAAAAATATTACAATCTCTGAGAAGATTTGAACCAAGACATAACCATCTCTGGGTTACGAAGCCAAAATGTAACTATAAGTATAGATCCAGCCAAAATGTGAACCACACACCTAACTGTGCAGTTATTTTATTTATTTATTTTTTTACATCGTCCTGGAGATTCCGTATTGAACTTATTGTTCATGGAATAATTGAGATATACAGGTACAGTATACATTTACATATTTTACGTATATACATAAATTACCCTTTAATACCTTTTAGTAATTAGGGTATAAATAAACATTTCACATTATGATTAGGCTAGTATAAAAAACCAAAACGATAAAAAGAAAAGAAAAAAAAAGAATCACAAGCATTGGTATAGCTATGCAAGTATTCAGTAAATGATTATTCAAGCATACAAGACATGATTATGTAAACTACAATAAAACATTAATAAAATAATGCAATGTGACAATGACGATTGGTAGAATGGTATAGAAACATTGTCCATCAAGCTTATCATGAATGAATTTGTTAAATTTATTTATGTTTTTTTTTTCCTTGGGATATGTGTTTTGGCAGATTCTTGTACATCCTTAAACCTTAATAATAAAGATTTATTTTCCAAATTGTGAGCTGTTATGTTGGACGGTTCTTAGTTTATGTGCATTTCTCGTATTATGCTGGTGTATGTTTTCATTTTTTCGGTAGCATTCTATGTTGAGTTTAATAAGTTTAAGAGCCTGGATTGCATATTCCATATACATTGTTTTTATATGGTGGGATAAAAAGAGGGGCTTACAAGATGTTTTTCTGCTCACACCGGCTATTATACGCAACACTTTTTTTTTGCATTATGAAAATGTTTTTATTTCTACTGGCATTTCCCCAGAACTCAAGACCATATTTCATGGCAGAATGAAAAAATGCAAAGTAGACCATAGTTATTACTTGCAGACTAAAATAGTTATATTTAGCAAATGTAACAAAGTATCTAAGTTAAAAATTTTTTTAAGTTTGTGCACATACTTTGTAAAGTGTTTAGTTACGTTTAATAAGAGCGGATGTGAAACGTACTGTGCATACAATATTTCACGCATAATCCACCCTCATCGTCCAAAATGTGGTCTATAATAAGTGAGATACTGTGTTAATAACTCTTTGCCACACTTCAAACTATGGCTCTGACGAAACATTAATGTAATTATATCAAGCACAACGATTAGAGAGCGGAGATGCATAAATATTGTGCCGATGAGCAATAAACGTAACCTTCGCATTTTCACCCGCCATGTTTGTAAACTAGACTTCCCGACAGCAGCAACATAGCACCAAGGAGGTTATATATAGGAAACATAGTAACCTCCTTGCATAGCACTCGAGAACTCCCGATCGGGTTGAAACGAGAATCGAAAGTAAACGAGACCCTACATGTAACTTTACTTAGAATAACTAAAACCTGAAAATTTCCAAAAATCGTTATTTCACGATCGAATTGTCGATTCCGAGAAACTAGAATAAGTCCCTGATCACGTCTGAGAGTAAACCATGAAGTGGACCAGCAGTTGTAGGCAGTACAGTCTGTCTCATGTAAGGATTTAATTTTTTTGACAGTTATGTTGGCATATATTTTTAAAGCAGTTTCCATGTAAAACAGTTTTTGCCTCAGCTTCATTTGGTTTGTTCAAAAGCGCACTCGGCTGACTGTCCAATGTAAGACAGACTATACACGTAATCAGCGTCGGGGCAGTAATGTGTGATCAGTCCTTGACTCTTTCTTCTCACGTGAAAAATTATATTACTCACGCACGATAGACACCGTGAATTAAAATTGATTATTATATCTTTACGTCTCTCGGCTATGTTCAAAACGGCTAAATTCTGCAGAAGCACCCACTGCAGTGGGTTTCCGAACAAACGGATGCCTACCCTGTGCATATTAGTTTTGTATTAAGTTAGTAACTGTACTCAAATTATTTTAATTTCAGCCTCCTCAAATTAATACCTTAGCAGTCGTAATTGAAGGTTGCAATGACTGAGGGTTACGCCTTCGGTGATTTATTATTCAGTTTCATGCCATAGTAATATGCACTTTTTGAGTATTTACTGATTGATATACGTTATCAAATTGCCTGGTATAATGGTCAAGAACATTAAACCCACTATTTTTACTTTTAACATTGACTAGGTTTTTAATAGTGAATATACCCTATATTGTCGACAGCAATCAGACGACGGTGAACTCCAAGTACTAGGTTTTAATGCTAGCACACACGATTACGCTCCTTGCATCTCTCTCTGTTTCTCTCTCTGTTTCTCTCTCTCTCTCCACCTCTCTCTCTCTCTCTCTCTCTCTCTCTCTTAAGGGGGATGGAGCGCCAAAGCAGCGCATTTTCACCATTTTCGTCATAAAATGTTTCTCTTACATAATATTCTCGAAAATCAAGGTCCGACAATTCGTAGATGACACTTTAGTACAACTTCTTACATTACGGCATAGTCACGGACTTGCTTATTTGAAGAGCACTGACGGAAGAAAGAATAAAACTTTTTTTTCATACCTGCCGTCAGTACAAAAATATGAAAGTCTTTGAGTATGCCGTAGCGTAAGAAGGCGTACAGAAGTGTCATCTACGAACTATCCAACCTTGATTTTCGATAAAAAGTAAGGAAAACATTTTATTGAGAAACAATTGGTTCGTAAACATTAAAGTCAGAAGTCTTTTACTTTGTATTCGAATTAATTGTTTCGTGATTGACGAATAACGTTACGTGAAAGGAAGTGTGCCTAATCAAACGTAAAAAGTTTTGTATTAAATGCAAAATAAAACCTTTTATTTGAATAATTTTTTTTGAGAAATTAATACTTCAGCAGCGGTGTGATCTGAAAAGTTTTGTATTAGTGTTCACCTTACATTTTCAACTAAACGCTACATATCTACTGTAGACATACAAACTTAAGCATAATGCCTCTATGTTCTAATTTTCAAGGGTAAGTTCTGTAATTATTAACATATCATTCATTTTTAACATCGGATTTAGTTACTACTTTAGGTACTACGCTCTTTCCATGCCTGTACTTTTCCAGTGCGATAACATATGTACACACTGCACGAAGAGAACTATAAAAGAGAAACGCCGATTGTGGTAAAGTCAAGTATAATTACATTGTAATGTAATTTCTGGCGCAATGAAAAGGTTACATTTCAATGCAGCTATTGCTTGATACCATTTACGTAAATAGACTAAAAATAAATAAACTGCATAGTTACCAATAACAATATTAATAGTATGACTGACTGACTATGCGTACATTAAACACAACCAGTAGGGTAAACCGACAATATATCGTGATACACCTTAACATTGTGATAAATCACTTTGCGGGCTTCACAAAATTGGGAAGGATCTGCACGTCGAGTTCACTAGGTTACCAACAGAGAGCAGGCATGTGTAGTTTCACAATTAAAATGTTTAGCATATTTCTGTTACTGAAGTTCGAAGTCTTAAGCCCTATGCACAATTGAATACTTTAGAATTTGACTTTACGTTTCCGTTACTTCATGCATTTCATCAATACACAGTTCAAATGTAAAGTCAAAGTAACGACAGTTGAAAACCGATTGGAAATCTGTTTTTTGAAACGGCAATATTGTGAAATAATCATTATATATTTACCGTAAAAGCATATCACGTAAATACTAAAATAATAAACCCAATTCATATTATTTTCATTTATTAAAATATTTTTTGAACAAACACAACGCCATCTATTGATGCAACTTAAAGTTGATTTACGAATATTCCTCCATCGCTACTTAAAAGGTTTTACGAGTACATAAAAAACTGTTATTTTTTCACGAAATCCCAATATTGGAGAACAAAACTGTACTCAAAAATAAACACTTTTCGTTCTAGCATACATAATCAGCTGGTTCTTAGCGAACGGCCATCTTGACTTTGACTTTAGGTTTCAGTTTAGCGGAAACGTAAATTCAAGGCTGCTTGACTTTAGCTTTGGCGACGCCATTGTGTATGACTCCATAAAAATAGTCTACGTGTATTGAAAGCTATCGTAAAGTCAAATGTTAAAGTTTTCAATTGTGTATAGGGCTTTAGTATCACAGAGTAGGGTTGGTTTACCTTATTTATGAACTGGAAAATAATAATTACACGTTTAAGCCCTCGCGCGGTGTCCACGCTCCAATTTCAACGTCCACATCACACGTGGCTCTAAAATGCCACATACAATGTTCACGTTACGAAGAGGTTGTAAACTTCAGCTGAGAAGCTGGTACCACGGAAGAACAGTTCCGATGGTCGATGACGTGGAAGGGGCAGAAACAATGGCCTGCCGATGAAGAGAGAGAGAGAGAGGCAGACCGCAGGGAATGATTGCACGGGAAGAGCAGACGGCGAGAACAGGTGCGCGGCTGAGTCATTGTTTGCGCTGTGCGGTCGATAGCCAGGTATCTATCTGCCCCATCAATCGTGGGAACTCTCCACACGTGTCCGTCTCGTAAGTGATCCACTGTCTGATAACGCTCCGGATCATCCATTCTCTAGTTTTTTTTATAATCATCCCACTGATGTGTATCGTGCGTCCAATTTAAGTCAAATACACGTCGTAAAGGGATTGTATACTGTACACTATGTGCAGCAGTTCTGAAAATTGCAGTGAAACGTTTACTTCATTTTTGGAGCATAGTTTATTCGGAAATTCTTTGAACAATGATAACGAAGACGAAAAACATACTGCTGCCAGATTTTGCTAGTTATGTCGTTTTTTAGTACAAAGAGTAAGAATCAAAACTTTTCATATCTATGTATAAATGAGAACACTGACTGACTGGCTGAATGACTGACATATCAAACTGCTGTCCAAACAGCTGGACCTAGAAACGTAAATTTTCTGTGTGGGTTTCCTTTAGGTCGTCGGCGAGCACTAGAGAAGGGATTTTTCGAAATTCGATCTCTTAAGGGGGTGAAAAGGAGTGAAATGTTTTTACAAGGTTCGTCTACATAGCTCGAACCCGACGACCTATTGTCGTGACTCTTACTTCATTAGGTCAATCATAATAAACATATTAGCCAATTTAAAGGTTTTTCGAAATTCGACCTTCAAGGGAGTGAAAAGACCTGAAATGTGTTTTCGATTAATTATCGATATCTATCGAATCCTTCGGGATAGAGCGTTGCTTTTTACTTCAAAATGATGCTGACGTGCATACCAAAAAATAAGTTTTTCGATTTTTCGAAATTCAACTCTCATACAGTAAAAAAGAGGTGAAATATGTTTTTTTATTAATCGTTAGTACAGCTCGAACCCAATGGACTATCATCGTGATTTTTAATTCAGTTTGATACGTATTCAAATATATAACACAGAGCTTCAAGACGTTCCGAAAATACGTGAAATGTGTTTTCCATTATTCTTCCATAACTATCTAACCAGTCGAGATATCAAGTACTGTTTGCTTCAGAATGATGTTTACGTAAAGACTGAAAATATATTTCAGGATATTTTCCTAATTCTACTCCAAAGATGTGAAAATAGGTAAAATATGTTTTTCGATTCGTGTTCGATATATGTCGATCTCACTGAATTTATAGATATTGAAGCGATTTTTGCTTACTTAGATACATGAAAGGTAGTTTATAGATTTTTCGAAATTTGACACCTAAGGGGACGAAAAGTTGTGAAATTGGATGAAAGACGCTAATTAACTGGCTATCGGCATGGTTTCCACTTAAATGAGACGTCTATACAATAGCCTTAATTGTCAATAAAGTTTTTTCTTTCGGAATTAGAATCCTAAGGGGGTGAAAACACATGGAATGTGTTTTACATACATACACGAATGCTATCGAACCCGTCAAGATATAGAGTTGTTTTTCGTTTTATAATGAGGAATACCTAAATGCTCGTAAACACATTTCAGAAATTTTAAAATTCAAATTCTTATGGCTGTGAAGGAATGAAAAATATATTTAATGAATCGTCGATTACGCTTTGACTCAATGGGTTATCGTCGTGATTTTCGCCTCAATTGGATACTTATACAAATGTTTAACTTATGATCGTAAGACATTGCGAAATTCGATCACTGAAGAAGTGAAAATACATAAAATTTGTTTTCATTTACCACATGACAACTACATAACCAGTTGATGTATTGAGATATGTTTTGCTTCCTTCAGAATGTTGCTTACGTAAAAACGAAAAATTACTATCTGAGTTTTTGTACTGAGAAAATAACTCAAATACTCGGAGTGGAGCTAACGCAGCCTTAGTAAACCTTTCAAAGCAGACGATTCGAAAAAACCAAGTACAACCATTGAGAAGTAATTTGTAGGGAAGTTAAACATTCTGCAATTAAATCGTTTCAAATTGCTATACAACCTCTATGCGCCCAGTGACGGAATATGTTTTTTTTTTTTTTTTAATAAACTTTCGACGGTACGTATTGAAGGCACATTCATCAATGGTTGTGCTCGTGATAATGAGTCACCATACCATGTCTGCTTACACCATCTGAAACTCTCTCATATTCGTGTATTTATCTTAGACTAAATAAGGTCCGGGACACTAATTAAGAGTGGCAGGGATAGACTTAGGACAGTTTTTAGCTATAGCTACTTAGCCTGCTGCAGAGTGAGTTCAACCTGCAGGTTGGTTATCCTAACACTTAATGGCCTAATTACTAAGCTCACGTACAAAGAGGTTCTTCAATTGAACAAATATGCGCTATTGCGAGTAATACACGGGGGCAATGATGCGGGCGGACTGCTAGCTTATCTTAATATATAAAATTAAGTGTCCTGACACACTCACTCACTCACTCATCAACCCACATCCCAAACCGCTGGACCTAGAACCATACAATTTTGAGGGAAACTTCCCCTTGCCCCGTAGGCACCCACTAAGAATGGATTTTTCGAGATTCGATAATTAAAGGAGTGAAAAGGGATGAAATGTGTTTTCAAAGAATCCCTGATATCTCATTAACCGGGAAAGCTATTATATTTTTTTTAACTTCAAAATATTTCCTAAACAAATGCATACGTGCAAATTTTTAGTTTTTGCGAAATTCGAAAATTAAGGGGGTTAAAAGCCGTAAAATATATTTTTTATTAATCCGTGATTTATCCTAAACGATTTCAGATAGTGAGGTGAATTTTTCTTTAAAATTATTCTTAAATATCTAATAAGTATTTTTAGAATTTTCGAAATTCGTCCTTGAAAGCTCTTTAAAAAATAAAACATGTTTTTAATTAATCCCACTTATCTCCTAAACCAGTGGAAACATTGAAATAGTGTTTACTTAAAATAAAAAAAGGAAATATAAAAAAATCAGTATTTTTCTAAAAATTCGTCCTTGAAAGCTGTTTAAAAAAATTAAATGTGTTTTCAAATATCATCTGTACCGCTTCCTACCCGTTGAAATAGTGAGATGATATTTTGATAAGAATGAAGCTTATGTAAATATCTACGAATCAAATACAGGATGTTATGAAATTCGAAAATTACGGGCGTGAAAAAGAGAATTATCATAGAGAAATAATTCAATAGTTGTTTCCTTTTGCTAATCTACTCTTAAAAATAAAACCTCTTCGGACTGTAGCCTGTACACAAAGAAAGAATTATCACGGCCTGCCCTTAAGCATTCACTCAGGTATTGTATAAAGTTTGTGGTGTGGGCGGGGTGGGGTTACGGGTTCGTATCCCGTGCAAGACTTTGCAATGGGAATTACTACATCATACGAGCATATTGCGCGCGCCCTTTACACTGAGCTAAGACAATTTATAGTTCACTGTTATTGAGTACGCTAGCTGTTAAATGCTTTCATCAGAAATTTTATCCAGAATTACTGTTTACATTACATAATTTCACGCGGGCAATGCCGCAGCCGGGCAGTTATTTTATAGAGAAATAATGATTAATTAAAACAAAGATGTTCTGCAAGTAAAGTACGCTCAGCGTAGTGGGCTGGATAAAGCTGTTTGTATTTGTTGTTTTCAGATATACAGAGAATATAGTAACACCATAAATTAATACGTAATTCAAAGTTAGTTTCTCTTTTCTACAGTATACGTGGGTGAAGTCGGAAAGGGACAGTTAGTATCATGTAAATAATAGTTTGTTCGTCTTCTATGCGGTTCTATACCAGTCATCCGATTGCGATGAAATTTCTGTAAAAAATTGTGTGGAGGGAGGCAAAAAGAGATATAGGCACAGATAAGGATACATAAAAAAATTAGTGAACAAATAATCTTTTGTAAGTTGTGTGTGCACCCGCGAAAGTTTCTACCATTATTTTTTGCAAGCAGGGAGGCAAAACGGCGTAGAAGGGGGAGGAGGGGGCAGAACGGGTCACCCAAAAATTTAGGAGAAAATAACTTTGATGGGTTGCGCATGCGTCCATGAAATTCTCTATTTAAAAAAAAATAATTTTTGGAAAGAAAGGGTTAAAATGGGATATAAAGGCAGAACGGGGCACCGAAAAAATTCGTGGGACAATTTTTACTTTCAAAATATCTCTAAAACGCACATTAATTACCCTTAAAATAATTTTGCCCCATTTAGCACTTTTCAGAACTTTTTGTTTCAGAAATATTATCGCATTAAATTGAAAACCCAGCAAACGAAATTGCGGGAACCAGCTAGTTTTTCACAAAAAGGTGGGAATCGGCAAAATTGTTATTTGGCGCCTCCTGATAATTTCTAGAAAAAAAAACCCTTTCGATATACGCGTGTAACGACTGACATTAGAAGCTTGGCTAGTTGAGTATGGGATGAATACACAACACGATTTTGTTTAAAATGAAAGTTTGTTCCTTCTTGCGTTAATGATAATTTTACAAGTTACAGTTTCACTGATAAAGGATAATTTAGTGTATAAAAAGTGTCTTGAAATTTTCTCGTGAACTACGATTATTTGGGTCCCAATGCCATTTTTGTTAAGGTTTTTTTTTTTTAATGTTTAAAAGAAAACTTAATTATAATTTATAATTGTCAAGATTTGTGAAAGTTTATTACGAAACTTCCTTTAAGGATTTATCTCTGTGTGCGTACTAACGCTAGCAATAGACCCGATAATGATACTTCTGTAAACACGGTACTTTTAACAGTTTTATTTCACTAATCCCCGAATAAATCTAGTTACACAACAGTAACCTCCAGCAAAAATAATTGGCGGTGATTTTTTTATTAGCGCCAATTTTGTGACTAATAGCAATCATATCATGGTCACACAAAGTTTCTTATCAGCCAATAAGTTATTGTGGACTTACAATGTTTTAAGTAATATGGGTATTGAATTAATTGTACATCAAAACCTGAGATCATCGACTTCTGAACCTTGAATATTAATTGGCTATTAACAGGGAAATGGGCTTGGATGACAATGGTGACTTACAACCCCTACTATATAATAAGTAAGGTTTTACCGAAAATTGTTTTCTTACTCAAATAACGAAATAAAAAAAGCTACAAATATTAAAATGTACGTTTGTTTCATTTACACGATGCATAATTGTTGTGTATGTGCCATAACATTACACAGTCTACCAACGTTTTGAAACTACAAATTAGTACCCAGCACACACATTTTTTTAAATGTCATTATTTATGAAAGTTTTAACTCGACTAGTTTTCATTTTTATCATTCATTTGGTGCATATTCTGTAATGGACTCGCCCAATAGTGGAATATGTACAGACATTTTCGAAGTATTTTGGCACCTGCCCCTTCATTTTTTTATGTTCTGCCCTTTTGTAAACCCAGTAGAAATAACCAAAAATCTATTACACAAATTTATATTTTTTCATTTTGGGACTCTTGTCGACATCGAGGACAAGACAGAGATGACAGTTTTTTCTTAACGCTTGGGCCAGCGAGACAGACATAAATTCATTCTAACACTGGATTCGAACCCAGGACATTTCATGTCACAGGCCGATTCTCAACCAACTATGTTTTGTGCTACCGAGTGCTGTGCTGCATGTAGTTCACTATAGAATAGCTTGTACTCTGTCTCAGGGTCCCATTTTTTTAGCACAAGAAATTTATATTTGTTGTGTAGGCGGATTCCATGTTACATTGACGTCTCTCTTTGCCAATGTTTCCTCTAATTTTTTATGTAAAAGTTGTCGGACGAGAGACAATATCCCTAGCGGTGGCACAGCGCCAGCGCGCGGGCCTGTCATCTAGTGGACCGGAGTTCGATCACCGGATTTTCCAATGTGACATTTGTACCAGACGAAGCCACCGCCCGGTGGGTTTTCTCGGGTTCTCCCGTTTCCCCCACCATTTCATTCCTACGCTGTTCTATCAGCATTTCACGCATCGTCATCCATTCTTCCGGCTGGCCTCTAACGACAGGATTGTTTCTCAGGTAGAACAACAGGCTAATACCGGAGTCTGCCTCCTCACATCGCATTGCAGACCCTGCCTCAGTAAGGAAGGGGGGCGCGGTGGTCGAGGGGCCAGACCTCTCGTCTCCCACCAAGGCGATCCGGGTTCGATTCCCGGCGGGGTCGGTCCCCGGGTTTTCGCATGAAGGAATCGTGCCGGACGATGCCGTTGGTCGGCGGGTTTTGCTCGGGGATCTCCCGCTTCCCCCGCCCTTTCATTCCGGCACTGCTCAACACTCACCTCATAACACCCCTCATCAGCGTTAAAGAACTCGACCAAATTCTCTCACGTTCTCAGGCAGAAACTGAAATTTGATTATTATTGTGTGCCGTAGGCGCAGTTACAGTTTAATTAAATTGTACTGCATTGTAGCAAGTACTTGCACACAATCACGAAGCGTTACAGGTGGGCATGCCATATATACATACTACGAATGAACACTTATAAAACGGCTAGCCTAAATTGGCCGAAATAATGAAATTACAACCAACAGGCTTTCAATAAAACACGCATAATAGGACACATATAATGTGATAAATACTATTGTTTGAAACAGCTAATGAATGAATACATATCAAAATTACATTTTGCATCAAAAAATGTGCACCTGAAGTTTACGAATAAGAAATTACAGCTGCAAACGAGTGCGGTGAACAAGTCTATTTGGTTAGTTCTTTGGCATTTGAGCAATCAATACTTTTCAATCTTATCGCACTCGTCTCACATTACGTAGCCTCGCCATCCTGTCGACTGTGACATCCCTTCCCGGCAATGACGAGTGAAGGTCACTCTCTCTCCGTTGTCTTGACTTACGTTCGCTTCCCTCCACAAACTACTTTACTCCACTCTTCCTTATCTGAAGATTCGCTCATCACGCACGCACCCACCCACCGCCACGAGATTATCGGGTAGGTGACATGACCTTTTAATTTTAATTGAAATAATAATTAATGTAAGTAATCACTTAAATTAACCCTAAAAACACCTAACTACACATTTAACATAGATTGTCTACAGGTACGAAAAATAATATCCGTCACTTCTACCGTCCTATATTCTGTCCACTCTAAGGTTGCAGCAGAAATAAAAATTGCTAACAAAATAAACCAAAGCATTTGGATTATATCTTGATTCCTCACATTGTGATTGTGCCGTAACATTGTTACCTTGTATTTTTCAATATTTCAAATATAATTTTATGTTGTGCAAACATTTTTATTGTCATTCACTTGAATTAATTAGCTGCAATCTTAGAATGGATAGAGTATAGTCTCTTCACAGCACTTACCATCTTCATCTTACACCGAATGTCATCCACCAAGTCGGATGGTCTACTCCACTCACACTCTCGTTTTTAATATAGAAACTACGAATTCAAAACATAAGAGGTCGGGGAAACTGATCTTAAATGCCAGAAGCTATTTATAGAAGGCTCTTCCTCGAACGACCACAGAAGACTGCCTCGAGCGACCAGAGAAGACAATAATAGCATAACTCGAACACTGAAAGTAAACAACCTCTCATTATTGGTTCCACATACCATTCATTCCCTTTGGCGCAACCACGGGCGGTCTGCACAAATCACTTTCATATTTTATAGTACAAAATACCAAGCCGAGACACCACAGAACACACAAGACAATAATGCCACTCAACGGGGAAGGGCAGATGAGCGGACAAGTATTCAGTATGCGCGGCCTTCGAAGTATCTGTCGACGTAGCTTGTAAGAATACCGAATGAGTGAAATTGCTTCCGCAGAGTGACTCTTAGAAAGGCGTCGACAGTAAATCCGCCCCAAACATGTCAGTAACCGCTTGTCTCGTGTTGTGTTGCAGCAGAGCTGAATGTATTCATAGTACAGGATTCCACAAATTGATAAACTACGGCATCTTGTATGTTCAACAGGCACAAAATTGCAGTGTCGTATATAATTCTACAGTGGCCTATTACTCATACGAAAGGACGCCGAAAAAGATTCCAGTAAAACTACGACATGAAAAACGCCTCTCCAAAAGATGAATAAAACTGTTATCTGGAAGGGACGCACTGCCTGCTCTCTGGTTACAGGAAATATGTTAGTGCAAGGAGGGGATGGGAGGACAGACAGTGTGAGCACTTAGCGGTGCACGGTCGGGACGTGAATAATAACACAGACGTAGCCGACGTGACCCAGCTGGCCTTGGCCGGGTGTGACCCGCGGCAATTACCTCACACGCGGGCCACGTAACCTGTCACTGCTATTCGGCGAGCGGCTTGCCGATAAATCCCTTGACCTCTACAAGCTGGGGAAGTACAGACCGCGCAACAAGACAAGGCCCGGCTCAACATGATATGAGTGAGGCTTTGGCAGCGAAAAATTCCCGACCACTTTTGCGATTAACACTAAAGAATCACTCAATTAGAAGAGTACATGACTCACTACCCTGCTGAATGGAAAATTCCTTTGGATCAATAAGAAACCTTAAAAAATTGCGCAAACGAACAAGACTGTGTGATGCAAAAATGCCTCTAAAGTGCGACTGGAAGATTGACGAAGATAGCTTCAAATAACTGCAGTCAATCTCTCACAAAATGCGTTACACACCTGTAAATTTAGATAGCAACTTTTATAGGACTGCAAAGCTTAGTATTGTGGAACGTACAGGCACAACATGTGTGTCAGATTGAACGTACGTGTTCAATCAGTACGAGCAGATACGTACCAACAACTAACAAGTCACCAAAGGAAATATCATATTTCTTACAACTTCTCACATCTAATGATCAACGTAAGAGGAAGTTATGAAAAAGGTACTTAATTATTTTTAGCGAAATCGTAGATATTGTGCAGCAATAGCCTATGTCTACGATTTCACTCAAATTCATTAAGTCCCATTGGAAAAATAATTCAAACACATTACACATACAATCAGTTTCTTCATTCCGTGCCTGCCCCATAAACGTACGCAGAGTTAATGATTTTGGGTTGCAAAACCCCTTTCAAGATGGCGCATCCTGGTGCTAAAGACGCTATAGGAACCGCTTAATCCCTCCGGGCAAAAAAAAATCAATATTAGAGGAGTATATTGGTAGAATTAAACAACTAATGTGTCCAAAATTAATTTTAATTGACGCAATGAGTGTTGCAGGGTATATATTTAACAATCCTTGATGATGCCTTCCAACATTATAGCTGGCAAAAGCAACCTCTTGCAATCCCCCACCCCCTTGCGCACGCCAGTGCCTGCTCCCTAAGAGACAAAAGCCGGCAGTGAATTTCTCAGCCATCGAGTTCGTTACTTACGTTAATCCTGTAGAGGAGGTTATGTGGAATGAAAGAGTTCGTACCAATCAGTCGCAGCCGGGCGTCTGACCGTCCTACTCAGCTATCTGAGATACCTTACGACTCAAAGTGGTTGACACAGACTCGGAGACTGGTTCGCTAAATCTCGCTAGGCAGAAATATCGTTTAGCATCTGGTACCGCGATGAGGTACAGCTAAGTAAAAGAGACAAGGGCCAAGCCAATGTACAATTTAAACTTAGTTTAGTTTTTTGTTTTTGTAATTGACATCCGAATAGGGCCTACGTCTAATAGGCTGTCTGCAAGAGCTCAGCCTGGCTCCATTTAGGCATTACTTCAAATTCCTGGTAACTTATTTTTATACTGAACAATTCATTTTCTCCTAAGACTGACTCATGAAAACGCACTCAGTAGGCATAAATATTCGAAAGGCTGAATATCACCAGCAAGAAACGTTCAGTGGCGTTAAATACAATATATATTATTCAAATAATGCTAACTATCATTTGTATGGTCAATTAAAAATTTCTGTTCAGATTCAATAATTCTCCACGACATTATGTAAATTCAAACCGCATCCAAATACTGCTGCATCCGAAATACGTTAACCGTCATTTCAAAACAACACAAACGTCGCCAACCAAACGCCGAGGCCGAGCAAAGAGCTTGAGATTAAAAATATAACAAAATACAATAGCGAAACTAGTAAATTTCTAATTGAGTGAATTTTTGACGCTTAGAAAATGTATGTAATTTATATAAAATATAAATTAGATGACTTTAAAGTAAAGTTCATACGACCAGCGAAATGTTTTGTATTTTTATGTTGGTACATAGGATGTTAGCTCCAGATTTAAGCTGTCTTGTCCTATAGAGTTTCGCCTCCCTGGTTACGGAGGCTTTCCGCCAGTGAATCATCTCACTCGTCCAGGGGTGGGAAGGGCTCGGAAGCTACGTTTCGTATTGTGTAACCTTCAAAGCATCGGTAGCCTACTTGGTTACACTGCGATTAATTTAAGATCAGTGATCAAATCGTCGTACCCTTTTCTTTTCCGGAAGAAAAATTATTCTGACGAGCAGGGACGGCAGACATTTATGACTGTACAGGCGATGATTGTAACATAATAATAATAATGGCGTAAGGAGATGATAGCAGACATCCGCAGAACCCTGAAGCAGTGACGTATTTATGGAAGGGGGAGGGGGGCAATAGCGATGATCGCGCCCCCCCCCCAAAAAAAAAATAATCAAAAAATTTAGAGTTTGCATTATGTACAAATTAATAGTATGAAGCAGTTCGCATAGAGACATCAGCAGTATTAAAATGTGAAAAGTATTATGCAAGATTTAAGAGGCTCGTATGAACGGCATTGCAGCGTGTCACGCGTATTCTTTTCTACGCGAAACCGCTTAAGTTATTTATATTACGTTTACCTACGAAAAGAACACACACTTGAAACCATGCCTATATGTTTTTCAAAAATGCAACACGCTTGTTAGAAACACGATATTCGGGCCTCTCAAAATGGCTAAAAACGGGTTTTGTAGACTGTTGTAACTCCGAAAATATTACCTGAATTCGTAACGTGCAAAACGAGAGACATGCGTTGGTCTTTTCTTCATACTATTTGAAAATAGTAAAAAGACTACAATGGAAACCATGCACGCCAATTTGGCACGCTGCGAATAGAGGCGATATGCTTCTCGTCAAGCGTGAGACACTGGCTCTTATCACTACGCTGTTCCCAAGCGTCAAAGGTGGAAATTTGACACCGCGAAGGACTCCTCTTAAAGTTAAATGATCTAGCGAGTACTCACTTTCTAGAGAGAAGTGATAGGTTCCTTCTCTGGTTCATCAAAACGCAATTCAGTTCTTAGGTAAACTGTTGGAAGGCAGTTGACTGGATTACACAAGACAAGAATAAACATACCCATATTAATAAGACATGTGTTTTTTATGGAGTCTGAGTTCATATTCGTATGTAACACATCTTATTTATTTAGAAAGGGCATTTTACTCATTTTCTGGATTTAGGACACGTCTGGTTTTGAATGTTTGCTCCTCATATCTATGTGTGCTTAATATGTATTCCTGATGTAGGCTACTTGCAGTCATTCTGTCCATCAGCAGATTATTTCATAAAGAGACTTTGGACATAGTATTATAGGGAGCTGGGGAGAAGGCAAAGCAAAATGGCAGGGTGGTGGTGGGGGCCACATAGTGCTCCACTTGTCCCCACCACCAGCTGCATGCCTGAGTCTTGCCTTCTCCTGAGCTCCGCACTATAGTAGCCAAATACATGCTTGAAAACATTCTTTGCAGTGTAGATATGAAACGAAGAGATTGCGAGACTTTTCATAATTTGATGGTCGAGTTCGAAGCTTTAGCTGTTGACTTAGGAACAGAACTGAAAATGCTACAATAGCCAAAATACAACACCGACCTAATCTTTCTACAGGTGACATGGAAACATACTGTTGCATGTTGACCGGGCAGCAGGCACATTACATCAAGCTGAGTGTTCAGCCCTGTGAGTCAACCAGTGATGTCACAGGTTTTCGCAGCTATGTCGAAACTCCCGAAAGACGTCACTGGGACTCCCCGATGACGCCAGTGCGAATACGTTAAGTAACGAGTGAGGTGGTGTCTATTTTTTACCTCTGATCATCATATTGCATCAGCCATTGACGTCACTGAAGGGGCCGTATAAAAGCCTCGGGACTTCGCAACATGAGACAGTCTTGTGGAGTCGGGAGGTGAGAGTATTGTGGAGTCATGACGAGTCAGTCAGGAAGTCTGTATGGAAGTGATAGTCGTGTGGAGTCTTGAAGAGTCAGTGAGTCTGGAGTTTGAAGTCTGAAGAGGGGCAGCACCCTTAGGGGCGGCGTTGCCACTGGGGCGACGATGGACATCGTGGGAAGTGACGGGCCAAGAGAAGACACTGACGGTGGCGTAGAGATGAGGACCCAGCGCCTTGGGGGCGGTATCACGACGGCGTCGAGGCTGATGTAACATCGGCGGAGCTGACGAGGTGTGGCGCCTCGAGGATGCCAACACGGTGTCGGTGGTCGGTGTCGAGCCTGAGTAACATCAGCGCCCTGCAGAAGGGACAGACAACACTAAGGTGTTTTATGTCAGCGCGACTCAGCTGGCGAGGTGTGGCGTCTCGAGGATGGCAGCACGATGGCGGTGATCGGTGTCAAGGCTCTGTGATGCCAGCGAGCTGTAGGAAGGATGAACAACACTTGTGGTGTTGTGTTGGAGTGCTGCAGAGGTGGTGAGCTGTGGAGAACAGCACTGACGGTGTTGTGTCGAGGAGGGCAGTAACTAGCAACTTGAGGAGACTGTCTACCTGGAGGTTCAAGAGAAGGAGTGCTTCGAGAGTTCGCTATTGGTCCTGCTCGGAGGAGGTGCTAAACTTGTGCAGAGAGGTTGGCGAGGACATCTTGGTGATGTCAGGAAGACGTCTTGGGGACGTCGGAGTCTACTGCGAGGCTACAGGCACATACTCGGAGCAGTACTGGGTGAGACAAGAGGGCTTCTGCTGCGGGTCGACAGGCGAAGGAGGTGCGCGACGGGAGTCGAACCGAAGACTTCAAGACAGTGGTGAACTCTGGGTGCTGCACTGTACATGGTGAGCCATCCTCCCTTAGGACTGTTAAGGTTGTACATTGTAACTGTTTGAAAGACTGTTGATTGGATATATGACTGAGCTTTTATTGGGATTTGTAGCCTTTAATTGATTAATGGCAATATTGTTGTGCTTTAATTGTCAAAGTTAATCAACGTTCTGTGGCACAGTAGTAATTGTGTGCGTAATTAATTGTGTTGTGAGAGTTATATAGTTGATTACTGTTTTGTGTATTTCGTAGCTTTGTGAGCAGTACTTAATTTAACTCTTTTATTTATAATAATAATAATAATAATAATAATACCTCTATCCCAAAAGAACTCATGGGAAATGCCCACATTTAAGTTTTAGTGCTCCAAACTTGTAACAATACTTTAGAATAACTTTGTTTATCCCCATCCTCGACAACATTGTTGAAGATCTCAAATCAAGGCTCGCGCCCATGACACTACAGTTGTACAGTCTAAGGATTGTGTATTCCGTCTGTTTTAATAGACATTTCGGAAGAGTTTTCTCGGGACGTTTTGGATATTGTTCAAAATCACCACGGATTTCTGGAATACAAAAAAGAGATAGCAAGAACAATTTTAGAAAGTGAGCTGCAATTATGGCAGTTATAGTTACGTCGGGAACGTGATCAAGGATGTCTTCCAACAGTATTTGCACTGTAACAGGGACTTGTTTACAACAATTAAAACACTAACTTTTGGAGCTGACTATATATCCAGTTATTGTTGCTAGTGCAGAACGATCTTTTTCTAAACTAAGATGCTCGAAGACGTGGCTGCGTCCGCGGATGGGTGAGGAGCGTCTGAATGGCTTAGCTTTACTGAATATACAAAGTGATATTGATGTCAAAGTGGGAAAAATTACTGACCGTTTTGCCAAATCAGGTAATCGCCATCTAGATTTTGTCATTTAATGTACCTTCTTGAATTGTTGAATGTTTACGAACATTTTATAGCGTATCGTGAAGAAACTAATTTCTAATTTATTTCAAATTGGATACTTGCTAAAAATAAAAATTAAGTGCAAATTACTGAATAATCTTATGATATTTTGCAGTTTGTGAGCTCTACAAATATTCCTCTATGTCAGTTTCATTTTTATTTGTAACTAGCAGTCCCCCGCGGCATTGCTCGCGAGTACGGCTGTAGAAGACTAGGTCTGGACACTCGCATGGAAACTCAACCCCCTTGTTTAGCTTCTGTTCACCAAGTTACCGATAATGCTATACATTTTTGGCGCTGTAATCCGAGCGGTCGGGCTCAAACTCCGCCCACTTCCCTCCCACTAGGATAAACAATTTATCAAAACGTATTATTTTATCAATTTATGAAAAACCTCCTTCGCTCACAATATTAAAGCATGGCTCCAGCAATCCTTTACTTTATAATGTTAACAATGTAAAAAAAAAGTGGCCAGAGTTTGAATACGACCGCCCGGATTACACCGCCAAAAAGTACAACATTTCCGGTAACCTGGCGAACTACAGCCAAACAACAAGGGGGTCAAGCAAAATAAATTGGAAGATAGGCGAGTGTCCAGACCTGTTCTTCTACGACCGTGCTCGCGAGTATATTATTCGTAACTGACAGTATTAACTTTAATTGAAAAACCTCTTTGTACACCAGATTGGTATTCCAGTCATCAAGTGTTAGAATTTCCAAGCGGCTAGTTGAACTAACTATGCAGCAGGATAAGTAGTTATAGCTATCCACGCGAAAAGTTTGTCCCTGTCACTAACAGCGACTTCGCCTGGGACTTATTTATAGTCACACCAATGTTGACGTTGTGAGGTCATTACAGACTCTTTTTGTATGAGGGTAATCGAATGAGAAAAGTCTGATTTATCCTTGCACAACCATTGGTGACGGTACCCTCAATTACATATTTTCAAAATATTCACTTGAAGTTTAATGCCATTAGAAAGATTTGGTGGGAAAAGGTTTCGCGGAAACGTATTTGGTGCCCCAACCTTGAGATTAGTGAGATTATAATATATATGTGAGCTGATGTAGAGGAACCTAAGTGGAAAGTGAACTGCATAATCCATTTCACCCATTTTAAACGACTACATATAAATTGCACTAATTCGATTTGCCTTGTAGTGTTTGTGTGTCAGAATTGAACGTTCGCACGCAGCTTTTAACGGAATTCGAACCCAGAACCTACCGAAATGTAGACCTGAGTAAGAAACAACTGCGTCACGTAATGTCGAAATAATTCATGAAAATAAATTTTAATTTAAAAAATAAAATATTCGTGTCCTGGGCTCATAGAGGTTGTAAAACGTCTCGATAAGTTCCTGTAGACCACGGTCGTAAAAGTACAGGTCTGGACACTCGCCTATCTACCAATGTAGTTTGCTTGACCCCCTTGTTTGGCTGTAGTTCGTCAAGTTACCGAGAATGTTGTACTTTTCGCGCTGTAATCCGGGCGGTCGGACTCAAACTCCGTCCACTTTTTTCCTTTGTTAGCATTATAAAGTAAGTAAATTTTTCTGGAGCCATGATTTAAAATTGTGAGAGAAGGAAGTATTTCAAAAATTTATAAAAAAAAATACGTTTTTATCAATTGTTTATCTCAGTGGGAGGGAAGTGGGCAGAGTTTGAGCTCGACCGCTCGGATTACAGCGCCAAAAATGTATGGCATTATCGATAACTTAGTGAACTGCAGCCAAACAAGGGGGTCAAGTTTCCAGGAGAGTGTTCTGACCTGTTCGTCTACGGCCGAGCTGTAGACTGAAACTCCTGTAATTCTCGCTGCTCGTACTTGCTTTTCGGATCATCTGCCTCGAAAATTTAAAAACTTAGTTGTATTCTTAATAATCAAGTTATCTTATAAAGTAAAAAAAAAAAAAAACTTACATTTAATTTTTTTAACACTTGCGTAAGCATCACTCTGACGCGAACACCACCTCAAATCTCTACTGGTTAGATATCGTGGGTTGATGGAAAACACATTTTGTGCTTTTCCATCTTTTTGGGTGTCGAATTTCGAAATATTTTTAATTCACATCTTAAACATTTGTATAAATTTCCGACTGAAGCGCAAATCACGACGGTAGCCCGTTCAGTCGAATCAAAATCGATCATTAAAAAAAAAAAAAAAAAAAAAAAAAAAAAAAAAAAAAAAAAAAAAAAAAAAAAAAAAAAAAAAAAAAAAAAAAAAAAAAAAAAAAAAAAAAAAAAAAAAAAAAAAAAAAAAAAAAAAAAAAAAAAAAAAAAAAAAAAAAAAAAAAAAAAAAAAAAAAAAAAAAAAAAAAAAAAAAACCACTGCACAGTACTGAAAGTTCGAATTTCAAAAAAAAATAAAAAAATAAAAAAATTTAAAAAAAAACGTTCTGTAGTCATTTCTGCAATCATCATCCTGAAGAAAAAAATTAACTGTATATCTCGACGGGTTCGATAGATATCGAAGATTTATCTAAAACACATTGAATGTCTTTTCACCTCCCAAGAGAGTGAATTTCGAAAAACCCTTGAATCATTTTTAGAATAATTTATTGGTGTCTCGTGGATGTGAAAAACACGACAATAGCCCGCCGAGCTGAAGATATATCGACGATTAATTGAAAACACATTTCACCCCTTTTCACCTCCTTAGGTGGCGAATTTCGAAAATTCCTGAAATTACTTTTCAGGTATTTAAGTAAGCATCTATCTTAAACAAAAGTCACGTCGATATATAAAAATGAATGGGATCGACATACATCGATTGCGAATCGAAAACACATTTTACCCCTTTTTACCTCTTTGAAGCCGAATTCGGAAACATATATTTTAACGGTATTTAGATATTTACATAAGCATCCATCCGAAGCACAGATCACTTCGATATCTCGATTGGTTCGATAGATATGGAGGAATGAACGAAAACACATTTCGCGTATATACACCCCCTTAATTAAAGAATTTCAAAACTTCTTAGAGTCCTGCCATAAATATTTGTATACGTAACCAATTTAAGTAAAAATTCACGGCGATAGTAAATTGTGTTTCTGTGATATAGACAATTCACAAAGAACACATTTGGCCCCTTTTTACTGCTTGGGGGTAGAATTTGAAAAAATCCAAAACAGCTTTTTGTGTATTTATGTAAGTAACATTTTGAAGTGAAAACCAACTCTCTAACCCGAAGGATTCGATAGATATCGATAGTTGATCGGAAACACATTTAAGGTCATTTCACCCCCTTAAATGTTGAACTTCGAAAAATCCTTAAATTGGTTACTAAGCATTTTAATATATGTCTTGTTAAAGTAAAACTCATGATGATAGACCGACGGGTTCGAGCTCTATCGACGTTTCTTCGGAAATACATTTCACCTCTTTTCACCCCGTTAGAGGTAGAATTTCTAAAAAAATCCCTTCTCAGTACTCTCCTAGAACCTGAGGGAAACGCACACAAAAAAATGTCACGATTATAGGTCCAGTGGTTTGGGCTGTAGTTTGATATTTCAGTCAGTCTGTCTGTCAGTGTTCTCTTTTATATAGAGATATGTGTTCTTTAAGATATGTAGAATCCATGCTTTTCACTTTTAAACACTTTTTTTTTTTTTTAAATATTCGATGCTACAAAAATTTTATGAGACATTTTAATGTTTCTTTCACAGTGCTGTAAAGAAAACAGAACTTCTTGATTCCTTTGTATAATATTTTATTTCGCTTCATTTTGTATGTTTAGCTCTAATGTTTTCTTTTTTTTAACACACTTTTATTAGCTTCAGTTGTATCTATCTATGTATGTATGTAACGGATTCTTTGAACATAATTTCCACCTATTTAGAGGCGTCCGAATAAATTGAAAATTTGCAACTTATCAAGAACCGATGACAATACAATAATTAAAAAAAAAAAAATTATCCAGTATCCTGGCCAGGATCACCAGGATAAAATTAGATGTGTTTTCACGAAATTCTCGATAGCTCTTCAGTCTGATGAGATATTTTTATGATTTTTACTTTAAAACATTGTCTAAGCAAACACATATTCCATATTCTTTCGATTTTTTAAAATTCGGAAATTAAGGGGGTGCAAAGCCGTTTAATGAGTTATAAAAATTCCTCTGTTTCTCCTAAACCATTTAAGATATCAAGGTGATTTTATCTTTAAAATGAAGCTTACATAAATACCTAAAAAGTAATTTTAGGATGTTTCAAAATTTATCCTTGAAAGATGGTAAAAAATATAACGTGTTAGCGTCTAATCATCCATATCAACTAAACTATTTAAGATATTGAGATGGTTTTTGCCTTAACACGAAGTTTACGCAAATAATTAAAAAGTAATTTAATATGTTTCAATATTCGTTCTCGAAAGCCGACAAAAAGAAATAAAACATGTTTCCAATTAATCATCCGTATCTTCCAAACCAATTGAGATATCGAGATTTTTTTTCGATAAGAATGTAGCTTATGTAAATATCAAAATATTAAATTCAGGATTTTGTGAGATTCGATAATGAAGGATTTGAAAATCAGTAAAATGTTAGTCTCTCAAAACGTGAGAATTACCTTGGAGATATAATTCAAAAGTTATTTATTTTTGCCATCTCATTAAAACGCATTTATTATTTTATCTTTGGACAAAATTTCCACCTACTTGGAGACGTCCGAATAAATTAAAAATGTGCACACTTATCAAGGACCGATGACAATACAATAATTTAATAACTTTATCCTAGTATCCTGGCCAGGATCACCAAGATAAAATAAAATGTTCAGTGCATGTTCTTTCAAAGGTTTTTGTTCTAAGTAAGTAATTTCCACCAACTTAAAAGTCCAGATTGGTTGAAAACTAGCACACGTATCAATGACAGATATTTTATTTTAATTACCAGAACTACCAAAATAAAATAAAATTATTTTTTCAAGGCTGATATTTTAATGTAATTTTTAACAACTCCATGACGTTCTATTAATTAAAATTTTTTTAAAGATATCGAGGACAGATTTCAATACCATAATTAAATAACTTTATCCTTGTATCCTAACCAGGATCACTAGGATAAAATAAAAATAAAATTAAGTAATTTAAATTAATTTAAATTAAATACTGTAGGCTCAGATGGTATACATGTAATTAAACTAATATCAATACAGCTCCCAGCAAAATATAGCTATGGTACAGCTGAAAGACGAATGTTGTCATTAATCCTGAGTTGGGCATCGACTGTCCACAAAATGTAAGGCTGTACGGTTGAACATAGAGTCATTTATCTAGGTTCTCGGTTGTTTGCTGCTGGACAAGCTTACGTACCCTTAGCCGTGTAAAGTCTCTCGAGGGTATCCTAATAGAAGAATTTGATTGCTCAAAGTTAACAGGGAGAGTCCCGTGTAGTAATGACGTAATTAAATGAAATGGTTAGATTACGATATAAATCTCAGATAACATGATAACATTTTCATAATGTACCTCAATTAAGAATTGTATCGATGGTATCCTAATAGAAGAACTTGATTGCTCAAAGTTAACAGGGAGAGTCCCATGTAGGAATAATGATGCATTAAATGAGATGGTTAAATTACAATATAAATCTCAGATAACATGATAACATTTTCATATTGTACCTCAATTAAGAATTGTATCGATGGTATCCTAATAGAAGAACTTGATTGCTCAAAGTTAACAGGGAGAGTCCCATGTAGGAATAATGATGCATTAAATGAGATGGTTAAATTACAATAAAAATCTCAGATAACATGATAACATTTTCATATTGTACCTCAATTAAGAATGTCAAATACATGTTCCATATACGTTTTTTTTATATGATATAACTAAAAGTCTAGTGTCCTAGCTACCTACTATGAAATTTAACTTCGTTTAAAGACTGAAAATGCTAACAATATTAATTGTTTCAACTTAAAATTGATATGGGTTAAAATACTTTAACGATCATACTCAATAGAACTAAAAAGTCAAAAATAAATAATAGTTTAAAAAACTAAAATACACGCTTTAATAGAAAACCACACTAAAAATTATGAAGTTTTAAATAAGAACAGAGCAATTATCAAAAAATTAATTCTATCGTATAAAAACGTGGGGTGCTTTTCTCACACATATGAAGTCATGATATTGTTCACAGCATTTTGATTGTGCCACATTTCCTCCCCTGGCGGCTCAACGGTATTGCGTACCATAATTTTCTGCAACACATCTTCCCAGTTTTGCTAGATAATGGACCACTAGCCATCAGGTTCAACAAATGGTTTCTACATGACTGTACCCCAGCCCACGACACGCCTTCTGTGCGACATCTGTACATCTTTCCTGAACGCCCGGAGTGTTGGTCGTTGTGGTCTGGCCCACTCGCTCGACGGATCTCAACTGTTGAAAATATTTTATTGACAGAATATTAGGTTAGACGTTGTGGTATGGCTGCCTGGTAATCACGTGTGCCTCGATGTCAACTGTTGTAAATATTATATCCACAGAATATTGGTAAAATGAGAAAATAAAACCTAGTCGAGAAACTAAAATGTTTCAATTAATTTGTTTTCATGTATTGATGTTTTAGTTTCTCAATAAAATCAAATACCTTACAAACTAATACCGGACACGTCTATGTTCATTACACAAGCAAAAATACGAACAATAATCTAGCGGTATAGTGGTCTACTAATGCATGTTTCGGTATTATTTTTGCTTAATTATTACAATTTATTGTTTCAACATGCATTGTATAAGATTTATTTTACTGCACTGATATATTTCATTTTCTGCATTCAATGAACATACTCCATTGAGAAAGTTTTCCCCAAAATTTCTATGTTGGCATCGTACATCTAAAAACCATCAATTAAGTGTGCTACTCTCTGGTGGCCTAGTGAGTTATCACAATAAGAAATTCTCGCAAAAGCGCTCCGGTATTGGCATATAGTGTACCGTAAAACGGGGTGATTAGAAACACTGGGGTGAATAGAAACAAAATTATAAATAAACTCCAAGCTGACACCTTTTACATTAAAAAATTACTATAATACTACTGTTTGTAAGCTGTTTTAACTTGCCTACATAAAATTTTATATTTTAAAACTGAATTAATTCCAAAAATTTTGCTTTATAATTGTGTTACTATTCACCCTAGTGTTTCTAATCACCCCGTTTTACGGTATTTGATAAAATTAAACTAAATGCTCATGTTTCATAATTGGGTTTTTTATTCCTCTCTATTGACACCAAAGATAAAATACACGAGACTCTAACCACAGTGTTGCAAAAAAAAAAAAAATAATAAAGGTAAGCTTTACCTTTGAGTCGCCAGGGTAAGAAATGTGGTCTATTTAAATCTTAATAGTAAATATAGGGTAGAGGGAGCGTGCGCTAAACAGTTATATACTAGTCTGTGTGTTCAACACGTGTCACACGACTACAGTGAAATTTCACCAAGACAGAAGACGAAATTTCTTAGTAATCACAAATAATGTTCTTTTTTATTTCAGATAATGAGAATACACGCACATTCAGGGGAGTATGCAACAATTTCCACACAGTGTAATTGTGAGCTTATATCAAAATCACAAATGTAAACAATGCTCAGAACACATTTTTTGACCCATCTGATTTTCGTAAAAAGTAAATATTGGCTAAGTATTTACAATTAGGTTTTGAATCGATCGCATAATGACGCTATACGAATTTGTAAACATTCTAGAAGCCACACCACTAATTTCATCCAGCTCAGTTGCTTCTTTAAGCCGAAAAACGTCTATAAATAATATGAAACACTCGAGGCATGTTGAAAACACACTTTTGTGACTTCATGCGCCCTGTACTGTTTATTACCTCTATGATTTAAACTGTTGTGACCAATATCATGACTTCATATGTATGAGAAAAGCACCCCACGCTTTCATACGATAGAATGAATTTTTCGATAATTACTCTAGTCTTATTTAAATATTAATGAAATTATTTTATAATTTTTAGTGTGGTTTTCTATTAAAGCGTGAATTTTAGTTTTTTAAACTAATATTTTTTATTTCCTGTTAAAACTATTGTGAACATGTTGTATTGTTGTTATTTTATTACCGGTTACTATGTCTAAAAGAACTCGTATGGCTAATTTTTAACTAAATCCGTCAAGTAACAGAAATGTCAAAAAACACAAAACATACAGTGAAACTGACAAAACGATTTCTTCTTAAGATAAACCTTCGATTGATAACGAAAAATTTAGCTTGTTTCCAGCAGATGCTGTGTATTTTCCTCCGCCATGTAATTACTCGTCTATTTATTTTACGATATTTCCAAGAAGTTGTGTTGCCAACACTAACAGTATGTTGGTATTACATAATATAGAATACTGCATTTAAGGTTCGACTACATTTTTGTCTGTCTAATTGTAGTTCATATTAACAGCGTGAATAACTGGTTACAGTTAGTCACGGTAGGAACTGATCTGTAAAAGTTTTTTTTTTTTACGGTAATCTGTCTTCAGTTGTTCGGCCCAAGGATGTAGCCAGGCGATGGGTCCATGTATAGACGCCTAGTAAAGAAGTATTTTTGTTAAACTCTCTACTGAAACCAAATATTATGGTATATTGATAATAAAACTGCTTAATTTGCTCCTTCAAATCCAAACTTTCCCGCGCTTCGATTAGGGGAATCTGTACAATTCATACCCCCCCCCCCTAAAACCTTGGTCTGGATCCGCCACTGCCCTGAAGGTGAGATGAAGCCCTACGATGGAGAAACGACAGAATACAATTTGCTGGGGAAACAGGAGTATACCACGAGTAAACTCGCTTACTGACGGAAACGCCCATCACGTTTGACACGTGTAAGAAATAAGGGCCGACCACGCCAGGAAACGCACCCGGATCGCCTTGGTGAGAGGCGAGCGTTCTAGCCGCAATGAACAATATAAATGTGCAGCGATAATCATATGTAGGTTCTGCGTATGCGTGATGATATATTTGCAGCACTATCGCCGCCACAATCTATGGGGTCACACGAACGCAAATACAAGGAAGAACGCACGTAGCTTTGCTTTTGCTTACAAATCATAATATTAGGTCGAGAAAATATTTACCATGAGCATAGTGAAAGAACTCTGGATCAGGGATGAAAGCGTAAATAACAAAATATACCGGTACCGGAACGTTTGATTTTGTGTTGTAAGTGGTTAAGGAAAAGGGGGGTGGAGGTAGAGATGAGTTCCGGGTCCTTTCCCCAGGAGAATATCATATTTTAACAAGCATGCAAAGTTGTGCTATTTAAGCAATATTCGTAACTAAACATTTACGACTTTATGTATGTATGTATACACACACACACACACACACACACACACACACACATATATATATATATATATATATATATATATATATATATATATATATATATATATATGAAAGCTGACTGATTGACTGACTGACTGATCAAACTGCAGCCCAAACCACTGGACCTAGAGTCGTGAAATTTTTGTGGTGGTTCCCTTCTTGTCGTAGGCGAGCACCAAGAAGGGATTTTTCGAAATTCGACCTCTAAGGGGGTGAAAAGGGGTGAAATGTGTTTCCGAAGAAACGTCGATAGAGCACGAACCCGACGGCCAATCATGGCGATTTTTACTTTAATAAGACACTCGTAAAAATGCATATTAGCCAATATAAGGATTTTTTGAAGTTCAACTTTTAAGGGGCTGAAAAGACCTTAAATGTGTTTCCAATCAACTTTCGATATCTATCGAACCCTTCGGGATAGAGAGTTGATATTCACTTCAAAATATTGCTTACGTAAATACCCAAAAAATAGTTTTAGGTTTTTCTGAAATTCGACCCGCAGTCAGTAAAAAGGGGCAAATGTGTTTTTAATGACTCGTCTTTATCTTTGAAACACTATTGGCTATCGTTGTGATTTTAACTTTAATTGGTTACTTTAACAAATGTCTATGATTGGACTCAAAATCGTTTCGAAATTCTTTATTTAAAGGGGTGAAAATACGTGAAATGTGTTTTCGATTATCCTTCCATATCTATCGAATCAATCGAGATATCGACGTGCTCTTGCTTTAAATAGGTACTTTTTTTAAATATCCCAAGTACCATTAAAAATATATTTTCAGAATTCGGCCCTAAACTGGTTAAAAATGGGGTAATATGAGTTTTCGACTCACATTCGATATATATATATATATATATATATATATATATATATATATAGATCCCATAGTTTTTTATATAGAGACGTGATTTTTGTTTAGGATTGATGCTTACTCAAATACCTAAAAAGTAATTTCAGGAATTTTCGAAATTCGCCACCTAAGAACGTGAAAAGTGGTGAAAAGCGTTTTCAATTAATCGTCGATATATCTTGAACCCAGCGAGCTAATGTTGTGTTTTTTACGTCCATGAGATATCAATAAAGTATTCTAAAACGTGATTAAAGGGTTTTTCGAAATTTACTCTCTTAAGTGATGAAAAGACTTTGAACGTGTTTTAGATAAATCCTCGATATCTAACGAACCAGTCGAGATATACAATTAATTTTTGCTTCAGAATGATGATTACAGAAATTATCGCAAAACGGTTTTCAGATTTTTCGAAATTCGGTTTCTCAATACTGTGCAGGGGTGATATGTATTTTTTTAAATGAATGATCGATTTTTATTCGACTGAACGGGCTAGCGATGTGATTTACACATCAGTTGGATACTTATACAAATGTCTAAGATGTAAATTTAAAATATTTCGAAATTCGACACCCAAAAGGGTGAAAAAGCACGAAATTAGTTTTCCATCAACCCACGATATCTATCTAACCAGTAGCGATATTGAGGTGTTGTTCGCGTCAGAGTGGTTCTTACGTAAATATTAAAAATAATATGTGTGTAATTTTTTTTCTTTATAAGAAACGTGATTATTAAGAATAAAACTTAGTTGGTCAATAATCAAGGCAGACGATCCGAAAAGCAGGAACGAGCAGCGAGAAACAACTTATACAGGAGTCTCACTACAGTAACCTATCGAGACGTGGTGTTGTACAACCTCTTATGAGCCCAGGACACAGATATTTTATTTTTTTTCAATAAATTTTAATTTCATGATTTATTTCGACGTTACGTGACGCAGTTGTTTGTCACTCAGGTGACTCAGGTCTAAATTCCGGGAGGTTCTGGGCTCGAATTCAGTTAAAAGCGGCGTGCGAACGTTCAATTCTGACACACAAAAACTACAAGGCAGATCAAATTAGTGCAATTTACATGTAGTCTTTAAAAGGGGTAAAATTGCAGTTCGCTTTCCACTTAGGTTCCTCTACAATATCAGCTGACATATCGTCGGTATACTGCCAAAAGTGATTAAGTCATAAATGCTATTTCGTTTAAAAACAGTATTAAATTGTACATATTAACAAAAAATTTGGTATGTTAGTATACTGTGACACAACAGTACGAAACGTCTAATAGACTTTAAACTTAGGCAATTGTTCGTGAACAACATATACATACTCCTAGCATTTTTTATAATTTTATCTCATTTTGACTTTGTCACTTTTGGCAGTAAACCGACGATATATCGTCTCACTAATCTCAGGTTTGGGGCACCAAATACGTTTCCGCGAAACATTTACCCTCTGAAACTTTGTAATGTCAATGAAGTTAAAATGAATATTTTGCAAATATATAATTGAGGGCACCGTCACCAATGGTTGTGCACAGGGTAAACAGATGTTTCTCATTCGATTAACCTCTTACCTTAGGTATCTGTAATTACCCCACAACGTCAAATAGGCAGGGATATAAATAAGGCCCAGGCGAAGTCGCTGTTAGTGGCAGGGACAAACTTAAGACTGCTTTTCGCGTGGACAGCTATAGCTACTTATCCTGCTACAGAATTTGATGACTGAAGTACCAATTTTGTGTACAAATAGGTTTTTAAATTAAAGTAAATATTATCAGTTACGAATAATACTCGCGAGCAAAGCCGCGGGGGACTGCTAGTATATATTTAAACTTAAATTTTTAATTTCTTCGACCCTCAAATGAGTCGGCGGACCACTAAGTAAACAACTAGGTTTTGAATTATAAAACTTTAAACAAAGTAGGCAAATTGAAAAAAAAAAAGTTTTAAATTAGAAAAATTTAAAAAGAAAAAGGTACTGCTACAAAACTGTCATAGCCTATATATTGTGGGTAGGCTACATGTGTCAATTCCAAACGATAAGTCTAGCTCTTAAATTACGCTACAATTTAAATTAAATTATTGGATTGAAATTACATTTTGTGGATCTGATCTTGTTTTGTCAACTGTTTTTCAATCCCGCTAAATTTTACTTTGCCCGCTTCCTAAGCAATGGGCAACAATAATATGAAATCATTATTTTTTACTCTTTAGGGAATCGTTCCATGTGTCGGTTTTTTTATTTGTAAGTTAAGTGTTATTTATTTTTATACAGTCTGAAAAGTATTGTAGCAGGGCCTATTTGTTGCCATATAACAAAAAGCACAGAAATCGGTACATCTGTTTGGGAGCTACGAAGTCACAAATAGACACACAGACATAAGGCGTCAAACTATTTTATCGCCCAACGTTTTTATTACAACTTTACCATTTTGTCATTGTATGATATTTGGTAATAACGCATCTTTTCACACTAAAAGTGCTGCTAAAACTTAAATGCCAGCTATACCACAAAGAAATCTATAGAAGCGTCCACTGACTGTTGACATTAATATGCAAGTTGCATTCCGAACCGCTGCACCTACAAACATGAACCTTTTTGTGTGGATTTCCCTCAGGTCGTAGGCAAACATTACGAAGGAATTTTTAAAAAGTAGGCTCATGAGAGTGAGAAGGGGTAGAAGGTGTTTTCGAAGAATCGTCGATACAGCTGGAACCCGACGGTAGGCTTTATCACCGTGATTTTTATTTCAAATTAAACATTCAAAATTCCGGGTGCAAGGCCTCGAAATGTTTTTTCTACTAATTATCGATATCTATTGAACCGCTCTGGATAAATAGTTGTTCCTCGCTTCAAAACGATGCTTACGTAACTACCGAAAAAGTAGTTTAAGGATTTTTAGGAATTCGACTCCCATGGAATAAAAAGGGGCGTATATGTTGTTTTATGAATCATATATACAGCTTGAATCCAGTGGGCTATCGTCACGCATTTTACTTGAATACGTAAACAAATGTATAAGAAGGGACTTCAAGAAGTTCCGAAATTCAATAATTAATAGGGCTTGTTCCTTAGTTTTGCAATGATTACGATTTATTTTTATTGTTACATAACACTCAATATCAAAATTGTGCTCCACAGTTTTGACACTAAAATGTTATCATTTGTAGCTGAATTTTGTTGTTATAATGTACTGAACGGTTTTATTGATTTCATCACTCAAAGCACCCCCTTTTTTTGTCGTGAAAATAAGCCAAATATTCTTTCTTGATAAATGGTACATTATTTTTAAAAACGCATTCGTGTGAATGCATGTTGCCTCAATTTTTTTTTCAAAGCATTTGGTTAAAACATATTTGAGTAATTGATACAAATCTGGAAAAAAAAAAAAAAACTAAGGAACAAGCCATTTTAAGGGGTATGGAAAGATACGATGTCGAGTGGACGATTGGAATACTGAATAATCAAAACTAGATGTTATTTTTTTTTTGCCGAGTAGATATTATATCAGCGGACGTTTATTTATATAGCAATATGCGGTAGTATTTATGCTTTACTTTCGAATAAAAAGTTAAAAACTGTTTTTAGAAAAATAAGGGCTTCAAATCACAAAATATACAAGAATGGAAAACTGTAATTTTTCTATAGCAACCGAGTTTAAAAAATACTCGTGTTTTGATTTGAAAATAATTTTACTATCCGAAAATCTCTGCGCGAGAGGTACTGGGTAAAGAGCTGATACATTTTAAACTACTGGACAAGTTTTCATCAAATAGGCCTACAGCTAAGAACCATTCCGATGAAACTAGTTAACAATAAAAATAATCGGCCAATTCGTTTCGTTAGGGAGCTACGATGCCGCAGAGATGGATGCAAAGAAGACGGACACAGGGACGGATCAAGGCCTTCCTTCGCCCGGGGCAAGTTTGTGATTTGCTCGCACCCCCCCCCCCTCCTTTCACCATCAGTCCAATCAAGCCAACAGTAACAAACGTATCTTGCATACGTTGTTTTCGCTCGTGCAAATAACAGTATAACATTTTAGTAGAAATAAGTTACATAAAACATGTACTTACTAGCTACCATTAGCAGTGTTTTAAGTGTACATTCTAATTATAAATACCTATTGTATTTATAATTATATACGATGACTCACATTTCATTCCCATTCCGGCACCACCAGCGCCCCCTCTAACCCGGCGCTGTCTGCCCCCCCCCCCCCTAGACTCACCTTTGGACGGACACAGCCGTCAAACATGTAACACCGTTCCATTTTGGTAGGGGGTTAAAAACAACAAATGTACACCTGGAGTTATCAGAAGCAAGAACACATTTTACACATGGCAATGTTCTTATGCTCAATTCTGGAGGCCACGGCGGCTGACTGGTCACACCACTCGATCCCTGGCGAGTATGGGAATGGGAATCATGCCGTACAATGTCGCTAACCACCAGGTTTTCTCGGGAATCTCCCGCTTCCCCCGTCCTCATTCCGGCACCATTCCATTATAGGGCCTCAGTCTACGCAATCCTCCGGGGTTAGCAGATTGTCTACGGACATCCTGTAATAAAACCTGCATTGTGGGTACGCTCGGGCATCCTCCTCATTCGATATTCATTCAGGCAATTATTTATGCCCAATTAGAATTTTAATACCACTCTCTGCTGATACAATTATTTTGATACCAGGTTAAATTATTTCTACGCTCTCTGATTTTGCGCGCACTCACATACACACAGGTCTACTGCAAAATTTCGAGTCAAGTATTGTAAACATTTTAAAGACAACGGATAGTTCAATAAATATTTAACTTACTACGCCCTAATAATTAAGATTTAGTATGGTTTGATTAAGACCATAGGCTTTTAGTTGTGCTTTTTTTTTTATAAATATTATTTGTAAGGCCTCAAAAGGTGTAGTGTAAAATTGTCTGAAAGATGTGTTACAAATCGTTATGCTATCAAACGCACGCTCGAGCCAACAGAAACAGGCAAATTATGTCTCTCGCCTCCCCTTTTTTTCCCCCTCTTTCTTTTCCCATATTTAACATTTCATAATGTAATTTGTCTGCAGGAAAACCGTAAACGATCACGCCTACAGTGTCAAATCGCATTGCAAAAGGTTTTTTTTAAGTTGTAATTCGCCCCTACCTCTAAAATTTAATCAAAACGTAATTATTTTCAACTACCCCCCTTCTTTTCTCCTATATTGAGTGGTTGACATGGATCTGCCATAATAATTAATTAACTAATTTTCCAGAGCAATTAATATAATTTTGAGATTACTAATTATACTCCATTTCATATAAGTTTGGATAAATTTGACAGCAACTTATGGGCAATAATTTGTAATATAGTGATTTGTGGCACTACACAAGACAAACTTTGCAGTACAAATGCTGAAATGGACATTTCAGATTCATTTAAGAGCTAAAAATGTCTTGCATTGTGCAATATTCACAAAATATTAAAAATTATTGCTCATAAGTTGCTGTCAAATTCATCCAAGCTTATATGAAATAAAGTACCGTATATCATCGAATGATACAACATTTATTTACGTCAATGATTATCCTAAACTGTGTGTGTGTATATGTAAGCATGTATACATGGAAAAAATCATGCTACATAGTAATAACAGTTACAACTAAACTGACAAATCCGCTCTACGCATCATCACATTCAACCGACTCGTTCACCTACGGGAATTTAAGTGCCTGAACAGTTAATGCAAGCCAAAGTCACGTGGTTTTAACATAGTTATCAAATGGCTTACACTGCGTGGTACTCTACATCACGGCCTAAGAAGGCTCTACATATTTTCTACTTCTCTCAACGCCGTAATTCTGCTAGATGTGCGAAGAGACAGTGACATTGTCGTACATATTCAAAGATATCACTATTAAAAACAAGTAGATCTATACAGAACTAATCAGCCTACTTTCCTGTAGTGTATATTTTGATAACAGAAATGTTTGCTCAAGGGCTGTAGGGGGATGAGTTATCCTAGGGTTTTAGAACACACAGAAAAGAATGCCAACGAAAGCAATGTGATGAAAAACTCAAAAATTAGTAAACATACTGCAACATTTAAATTTTG
>PNEQ01071399.1:0-28749 GCA_003012365.1 Medauroidea extradentata
ACTCTTCCTGCTGACTGTCTCCTCGTCTCAGTTGACTGCGGACCTGGTAAGTCTACTCCACAACTCTTCCTGCTGACTGTCTCCTCGTCTCAGTTGACTGCGGACCTGGTAAGTCTACTCCACAACGCTTCCTGCTGACTGTCTCCTCGTCTCAGTTGACTGCGGACCTGGTAAGTCTACTCCACAACTCTTCCTGCTGACTGTCTCCTCGTCTCAGTTGACTGCGGACCTGGTAAGTCTACTGGGTTTAGTTCCTTGGACATACTCCATTACGATACAGATAGAGACATGCAAAATTCGCGTAATCATTTGGCAGCAGACTAAACTTCACTTTCCTATAGATAACAGTGCATAATCTGATATTCAATTGACCACGAATTCATATGTGTTGCCATTTACGTGTGTTTACAGAGATTGGCCTCTCTACCGTGTAAGCATTCTCCACGGCAAGTCACGACAATATCGGCCAGCGGGAGACGTCGTACGAGCCTATAGCCAGCTGTCAGAAAATAACGCGAATTTTGCATGTCTCCAGATGTGGATGATAGTCGAAGAATAATAAAGATAATAAAAAAACATAAATAAGTGGGATACGTTATAGTCGACAGGATACATACACAACATAAAATTCCATAAATGGAAACATGCTGTATTGTGTTTCGTTTTAGTTGTGTCGCTTGTTGTTTTCCGTTCGTGTCTGATATAATACTTGTTTTGTTTCGCCTCATTGGTGTGTTGTATTTTTATTTATATTTTGTGAGTCAAAGATTTTTTTCTGTTTGTCCTTTTGCCAAAGCAGATAAACATTGGTTGTCTACTTTCGTGGTGTTTAAGTTTTTCTTTTGATTTTTTCTTTTGATTTCTGATCCGTTTGTGCTTGTTTTTATTTAACCCGATTCCATTTATGGAATTTTATGTTGTGTATGCATCCTGTTGACTATAGCATATTCAGCTTATTTATGTTTGTTATATTGTCTTTGACTTTCTTTAACTGTCATCTATATCGCAATGGAGTATATCCAAGAAACTAAATTCAGTCAGTATAATGTATACTAACTTTACCAAACTTACATTGTAACAATGCCGATCATTCACTCTGCCTACGTACGGTGTCTCATGCTGTGTGTATAAGTTAAAAACTCGCAATACTTTTTGGAGGGTTTTTTTTACAATGTTTTTACATGTTTTTTTGTTGTAAAAGTAGAATTATTTTTTACTGTGTTATCGCTCCTGTGCCTCCGATGGATGAAACTATGGTAGGTTGGCGCCGTTGATCGATCATTGTTGCAGCAGAGCATCTCCCAAGACCTCGTGTTCCACACGGGGTCTCTGCTGAACGAGACGCTGTGTCCCTCGAAGGAGTGCTCGAACATAGGCAGCCAGATGCTGAGCCTCATGGACCACAACGTGGGACCTTGCGATGACTTCTACCGACATGCGTGCGGCGGCCTGAGGAACGACCCGGAGATTCTGGAGCTGGATGCTGACAGACACGTCGACCGAATATTGAGAGGTAACATGTCCTCTGCCCACTTGACTGAGGAGGTTGTGGTCAGCACTCAAGGTTCTTATCTCGGTAGGCCGCGATAGCGCACATTATGGACAAAATCGGCGGGACGCTAAGGTTTACGCTTGCCAGCGTGTGTAATGCAGTTTCGCCTCAAACCACGCAACTGGCGCGCAAAGCTTTACTATTATTCTATTTCCTAGAAGTATTTAAGAGGTGACCGTATTATTTTATTTATGAAACACATGACTCAAATTTCAACGACCATTTCTATTATGGTGTTTTTCGTAACCGATTGGAATTTCCCTTGATACGGGAGTTTGATAATTTTGGTTTTAGCATTTTTGAGAATTCTGGAAATCGTTTTTCCAATACGTTATCCTAATTTTAAAAGTGTGTGTTCTTTTCGTAAGCGTACAGACGTAATGCGCGTTCAGCTGTTTCTTCAAAAAGTGAATAATTGCGACTCACTGCAAAGCATTTCGAGCGCAAACCTTAAGGGGCCCGTTTTGCACGTTGGAGGCTAAGGCGCGATGCAGCAATAAGAGCCGCCAGACGCGCGCGCCTAGTTTAAAGACGCCCCTATGTGCTAGGAGCAAAACTGGCACGCAGTGTTTCCCTTGTGTCGCTGGAACTACGGGACTTTAAACGGTCACCCCATTATTTTATTGCTGGAAAGTACGTATCAAGGTTCACTGTAGGGCCGTTAAATTATTTCGTACCAATCTGAATGGCACATTTTGTGATATATCTGGACCACGGTCGTAGAAGAACAGGTCTGGACATTCGCCTATCTAACAATGTATTTTGTTTGACCCCCTTGTTGTTTGGTTGTAGTTCGTCAAGTTACCGAGAATGTCGTACTTTTTGGCGCTGTTTTCCGGGCGGTCGGACTCAAACTCCGTCCACTTTTTTCATTGTAGAATTTATAAAGTAAATAAAGATTGCTGGAGCCTTTTCTTAAATTTGTGAACGAAGAAAGTATTTCATAAATTGATAAAAATACGTTTTGATAAATTGGTTATCTTAGCGGAAAGGAAGTGGGCGGAGTTTAGTCCGACCGCAGTAAATCAGCGCCAATAAAACACAATATTCTCGGTAACTTGGTGAACTGCTGCCAAACAACAAGGGGGTCAAATATCCAGGCGAGTGCCCAGACCTGTTCTTCTACGGCCGTGATCTGGACAAAAAGTCCGTTTTTAGAAATGTTGTAGAGCACGGAAATAGCATTTCCGATGCACGTTATATTTTCAAAGTACTTAATAATTATTCTCTGGGATGTGTTTTCTGTTCGTAGGCAGATACGTCAAAAATGCATAACGGTTGTCCAAATAAACTGATATTTCTAACCGACTACAGCTTTGGTCAACAGCCAGGGAGGCGCGCCCCTTAACGTCTAGGTTTAGCGCTGGTGAGGAGTGACATGATTTGAGTATGGAGCAACGAGAAAATGAAGAGGGCAGCGTCGCCCAGCACGATCCCCACATGCTAAAATCTGGGGACCAGCCCTACCACGGGCAGAATACGAATCGCCTTCGTGGGAGGCGCGAAGTGGTCTGACCATTCGGCCGTCGCGGAACCCATATTTCCTCGAAATTATTGTATACGTGGCCCCCGGGGGATAGGGGTAGCTCAGGGGCGTCATTTCAGGTTTTTCTTGGAATGGGCAAGATTTATTTTATGGCGACAGTGATCTTGTTGCGACTTTTTTATTAATTAAGCATGTATAAATTAGTAACTTTAATAATAAAACTTCGGTTTTATGTGCTTACGTTAGTATTATTTAAATACCAAAATCTTTAAACATTTTTTAAACATTTCCTTCTAAATCCGGGGGGGGGGGGGAAATTCCCCCCCCCCCCCCCCGGCTCCGCTTATATGACGCCCCTGGAGCTGCGTAGTCTGAAGTCCTGGGCGCGTCTATGCGCTATATTATTAAATAGACCGGTAACATGTTCAGTGTTGTGTCCCGCCTCAGGTAGGGTAACCATCGATGAGAGAGGGTCAGGATGAAAGTAGAGACGGTATCTTTGCCCGAGAGTTGCGCCCGTCTCTTGCGCAGCCAGTCCGAAGAAGCTGGTGAGGTGAGAGAGAGGGCCTTAATGAGTCTCATGGGCGTTCACGTGGCAAACATTCGTATTTTTATATCTGCACGGCATAGTGTTCGTTTATAGATGTTACTTGTGACTACATTTTCCACGTGTAAATTTTTTTAACTCTCATAGTCTTCTCATAGTGATACGACAGAGTCAAAATTTGCAAGTTACGGTAACATGGTAACAACAAAAACAAAGTGTCCTTCTCGAATGAAATAATTTACACTGGAATTATATATTACGGCCAATATGCAAAATATTAATAAAACACACAATGAGATTCCTTTGTACTTTTTAAAAATATCTGAAAATGATGACAATTTATTTCATTTATGACAGTTTCTAAAAAAAAAATAAAATAAAATAAAATAAAATAAAAGGGCAGCATATTGCTTATATTATCTAATTCCAGTGTAAATTATTTTATTCGAGTAAGATACTTTGTTTTTGTTATTACCGTGTTCCCGTAACTTGCTAATTTTGACATTGTCATGTCACTATGGTAAATCTGTGAAAACTATAAGATATTTACAAGTGGAAAATGTAGTCACCAGTAACGTATATAAAACGAACACTATGTCATGCAAATGTAATATTATGCATTTTTGTCATGTGAACACCCTTAAGACGGTGAAATGAGGTGAAAGGATAGCAATAGCCACGTCCGAACTGGGATTCAAATCCAGAACACATCGCACTGTAGACAGATGTTTAATCGACTACACTACGGAGGTCGGCTTCTACGCGAAGAAAGGGTTCGTTAAATGGTATAGGGATGAAGGAATGACAGAAAGCAAGATCACCTTAAACGGAAGATATCCGAGAAAACCCTCCAACCCGTTCCCTACAGGCGAAAATCCGAACAACCCCTCTGGGAATCCAATCTGAATATCCATAGAGGTAGGTAAAAAACATTACCATTAAACCACACTTTGCAGTCTATTTTTTTTTTATGATTGCACCCTAATTTGCTAATGAATATTTTATTAATTTCAGCCTAGCCCTCAATTAATTTGAATACTTTCAAATTATAAATTACGATCTACTTTGTTACCATTAGCAGCTGCACTTAAAATAGAAACTGATGTTTTTATTTCATAATATGTATATATATCAAACACGAAACAACACAATAACGGACAAGTGGAAATTACATTAGGAAGCATGCATACGAGAACCTTAGTTGTATGATATAGCACGTAACGTACACTCATCCCTACTTTTGTCATCCGTTGCAGGTCAGATTCAGGAAATTAAAAACAGTCCGAGGCCTTACCTACAGCTTAAAATGTTTTACGATAGCTGCATTTCTTCTGGATACTCTATGGATGAGGACGAAGGTAAGTGTAGAAATAGGATGAAATATTGATTATAAATCGTAACTATTAAAATAATAAATAATCTAAGTATTTTTAAAAGTATGATACCGTAAAAATTACTTACTTAAATATTTCCAAAATTTGTAAAAGAAAACATTTAATTGTTTACAACAGTTGATAAATTTTGTGTTTATCGTTAAAACACTGAATCGAGAAGATCGTTTGAAATTTCATCAGAAACAAAAGGGTTCGAAGCATACTGTAATATGTTTAGAATTCATTCATGAAACGCAGTATTTCATTCCTAGGCAACTACTTATATTTTAATGGACTATGAGATAGCATGCTACTTCATTTATTCCAGAAATGTGTTAGACTGCATATACACAGATTATATTAAGATAAAAAATTTTAATTGATTTTCTGCTAACAGTTGTACTACTAAATATGTAAAATTGTCCTGCCAAACGAAATAGATCCATACTTGGCTCCTATTAGTGGCTCGAGAAGCTTGGCTCATCCTTTATACATTAACAATGTAGTCAGTTGTCGCTGTCCGTTCGTACTATCAAAATGATTACCAGATTATTTGACGTAGACGTATTGTGTTTCCACAAATAAATGTAAGATTAACTTTTAGAGACGTCTTTGGACATGCAATGTTCTTTTACATTTATAAGTGTTAAAATAAAATATTGAGCTACTTTACAAGCATGCTACGCTGAAACGAATCTCCACTGTCTAAATATTTTTATAAAAAAAGGTCATTCGGGATAAAGTGAGCACTAAAAGTTTAACCTTTGAAAAATATCACTAGCCGTTACTGTATATAATTTAACATTACATATAGTTGCCTTACTGCTTGTATGGTTGGCAGCGAAATTACACAAATAGTGCCGTGTACTTTACTATTTAAATACAACAATACTGAAACAAAATCAACCGAAAGCGACATAGTTGTATATTATACAATTAATAAACTATTTTTATCAAAATATATATGTACCTACCGACTGCACAGTATATCTTACACGCGCAATAATTAAGTGACGTGTCCAGAGAGGTTAGACATTCCCTGTAGTTAGCCGTTACGCGCGGAAAGATACGAATTGACTGAAAATAGATCTTTAGCAGGGCTTTTTCGAGTGCTCACTTTATTCCGAACCGCCTATAACTTGTTCTAATCACCACCATTTCAATTTTATTTATTTTCAAATTGACACCTTCAGGGGCGGGGGGGGGGGACATCCACGGCTCTAGGCGAGGATGATACTCTGGTGGTTCGTTATTGTCTTCCGCAGGGATACGTGTGAAGGGACAAACACAACACACAGTACTGAACCCGGGAAGAGTACATTAAATTTGCAGAGAAGATGCCGTTGGTCGGCGGGTTTTCTCGGGGATCTCCTGTTTCACCCGCCCTTTCGTTCCGGTGCTGCTCCATACTCACCTCATATCACCTCTCACAAGCGCTAAAGACCTCGATGTTAAGCGCTGACCAAATTCTCTTCACTATCACTCACTCACTCTTAAATTTTTCCATTATTTAAAATAACGACGTTGTTTTACAAAGCACATTATTTAAAAATAAAACCTAGTGATTTTAAAAATGAAAAACTGAAACCATACAATGGAGAGGTGCTGGAATGAAAAGAGCGAAGGAAACTGGATATCATCGAGAAAACCCGCCGACTAGTGGCATCGTCCGGGTATGCGAAAATCCGGAACTGGCCTCGTCGAGGATCAAATCTAGATCGCCTTGGTGGGAGGCGAATGGTCCGACCACTCGTGTCTCAATCTCCCCCCCCCCTCCTGGGCCCTACTAGTACTGCAGCAATTTGATAGGAATATAGTCAACTCGATTTATATATTGCCATCTGATCTACTCGGCTATGCTCGGGAATTATTAAATAACCTCAAAATTACGAAAAAAAATCCAAATAGTGTAATTACATCGGAAATAAACAAAACAGTTGAAGGGTGTCCAAGTGGGGTAAAATCGTAATTTTTTATTTGTATCCAATAATGTTAGTTTTGTAGACGTTACTTGGGAGCACATTTTCTTCTTACAAAAAATCTAGCTCAACCAGATTTCCCATAATGACACTTCAAAGTCAAAATTTGCAAGTTATCAGTTCCTATAAGACGCAAAAACCAACGGACATAAATAAATTTCAATATTCACACTGTAACTGTATGTCAAGAGAAACTGCTGGACATGTTTTAAACTCCATTACAAAATGTTCTTGTATTTAAAAAAAATTGAAATTTTGAACTTTTTTGCCTCTTTTATCGATTTTTTTAAATATAAAATTATTTTGTAATGGATTTTAAAAAATGTCAAGCAGCAGCTTGTGACATGTAGTTTCAGTGTGATTTTTAAATTTATTCATGTTCATCGGTTTTTGTGGCTTACAGGAACTAAAAACTTGCAAAATTTTAATTTGAAGTGCCTGTACGGGAAAACTGGTTCAGCTAATTGTTTTCTGTAAGAGGTAAACGTATCTTCCAAGTTATGTCTACAAAACTAACACTGTCTCATACAAATATAAAATTATGATTTTCACCCTCTAGGACACCCTTAAGGGCTATGCAACAAGAACTTTCCCCCAACGAAGTTTATAACTGAATGAAAGGTATCCAGTTGAGAGCCACCTTACCAAACTACTCACCATGAGTCCATGAATTATTTTTTCTCGCGTCATTCCACTTAGTGCTGAATTTTCATCAATTGAGGAGCAAACATTCAAAACCAGTAACATCCAAAATCCAGAAAATGAGTAAAATTTCCATTTCTAAATAAATAAGATGTGTTACATACGAATATGAAATCAGACTCCACAAAAAAAAGTCTTATCGAAATGGGTATGTTTATTCTCGGTTAGTGCTGTAAAATATGATGTTTATTCACTTTTTTTCTACAGCTAGATAAGGTGGACATGTCTGGTTTTGAAAGTTTGCTCCTCAATTGTGGTTAACTCGCCATCGTGGCAGATGTTAAAGCGTAGTTTAATAATTTTGATACATTTCTGAACTGATTCAATCCCAGTTCATTAAAAAAAATAGACGTGAACGGCGAGGTAAAAAATTATAAAGGTGTACTGATTGATGAATTTTAAATAACAACATTGGTAATGGTAGCTTGGTAACAGTGGTATGTCAAATTATTAACGAACAGTAAAATGTAATAACGTGTTGGTGTTTGGCCCACAGCTCGTTCAGTTCTATCCACAGTCGGGCTGTTTCACAGCGCGAAGTCCTGGGATACGAGCAACTTGGACCTCACAGACCTCCTGGCAAAACTTCTAGCGGTCGGCAGGTAAGCCTAAGTGATTCCGTCTGACAAATAATCTATAACAATTGGTACACAAGCATATGTTCAACGAGAAAACTGTTCCTGTTCTTTATATGCCTTTATGTGACTCACACACACAAAAACAAATACAGTCTACCTAGTGGGGGACCTTAATGTGACAGCCTAGATTAACCTGTGTAGCTAAAAAAGAATACAATATGTAACTTGATCTTGGTAAGTAATTCCAAGAAAAAAAAAATATTTTTTATGAAGTAGGTACATCTCGTGACAAATTTTTTTATATCACATAAATTGCGTAAAGTAATACATTTATGGATTTGATTTAATTTAAAGTTTATTTTTTTATTTCTAGAAAATTGAAATAAAAGCTGTTTTTTTTTAAATTACTTATAATGTTTTTGCGTTCACGTCCAAGAAGTGCGGAGCGCTAAGGACAACAATGAGCATCACGCCTATCTCTAGTTTCTAGGGGCAAGTCAATGATCTGGCGCGCAATTTTCTCGCCTGCAGCTTGCCTCTACTAGGCATTCAGTGGTGACTCCATAATTGTATGAACTATTATTGAAAGTCAATGTGTTTTGTGCAAGTATATACCTTTTAAATATTATACACGAAAATTTTCATGTCTAATAAAAAGGACCGTAAAACACTAATTTTCAAGTAGCATTAAAATATGCCGTAAATATTTCTAGAGGACCTGAATGAGTATTCACACGCGTAACGTCCTTCGAATGCTATTCCTAAGTATACATCACTCACGTCGAGCAGTTTACGAATGAACTTCTGTCGGCCGAAGTTGTTCACTCGGTTCGGCGACATAGAAAGTCTGTCACCTTAAGGGCGTTCCAGAAGAAAAAAAAATCATAATTTTATATATTTATGAAACAGTGTTAGTTTTGTAGACGTTACATATGAGGACGTTATCCTCTTACAAAAAAAAATTAGCTCAGCCAGTTTTCCCATAGTGGCATTTCAAAGTCTAAATTTACACATATTTAGTTCTTACACCTATCGAAAACCAATCAACGTACTGAAAGATAATAATTCACAGCAAAATGCCATGTCACTGGCAAGGACTTTGCGTCTATAAAATCCCATTCAAACAATATTTGGTATTTTTAAAAAATTCTAAAATTGGCGAAAAGTTTCAAAATGTTAGAAAATTAAAAAAAAAAAAAAATCAAACAAACTAAATATTGTTTGAATGGGTTATTATAAACGTGAAGCCCTAGTCAGTGACGTAGTTTTACTGAGAATTATTTAGTTTTATTATGTTGATTGGTTTCGGGAGGGGTAGGTGTAAACTAAAAGCATGCAAGTTAACGACTTTGAAATACTACTGTGAATAAACTGGCTGAGCTAATTTTTTTGTAAGAAGATAACGTCATCCTATGTAATGTCTACAAAACTAACACTGCTTCATACAAATATATATATGTTTTCCTCTGGATTGTCCTTAAAGCCTTGTTACAAAGTTTTGCAGTGATTTCAAAATATTTTTTTTATTGTTACCTAATACTCACATCAAAATTTCGCTGTACAGTTTTGACACTTATATGTTATAATTTGTAGCTGAATTTTTTTGTAGAATTATACTGAACGGTTTTTTAGATTTCATTACCCAAAGTACCACGTTTTTCGTCGTGAAAATAAGCAAAAATGAAGGAAGTTATTTTTTTGCTGGCGAATGGTACATTATTTTAAAAAAACGCGTCCACAGTATTGTGCATCGTGTGATTGCACATTGACTAAATTTTTTTTCAAAACTTTAGGTTAAAAAATATTTGAGTATTGGCACCAGTCTGAAAAAAACTCGGGAACAAGCCCTTAAGAGCGCCATCTACCAACAGGCGCTTACATGCGTTGTAATATGCAGTGAAGTACGGCGTCTTTTTACCGAAACTATTCCATATGTGTCCATTGAGCCAATGTCCGAAAATAAAACGCACTTCGTAGAAGGACGGTACGTCATGGTTGAGATGTTCCTTAAAAACACAGTTTCTAATCCCTTTAATACAGCTGAAAACGGCCTATTCAAACTGCCATTCTTCAAAACAGATGTATGCGAAACTCAGAAGTAATCGTGCATTGAACTTTGCTACAGACTTTCCAGCAATTACACGGTCGCCGCTTGGGTCCCATAGTAAAAATGAACCGCCACAGCAGGAGCACAGAATATTTAGGCATACAGAAGTGAAACAGCAGGTAGGACAGCGAACTCAGCCACACACGCCAGCAAAATGGCTTCCCTGGCCAGGAAGATGGCGGAGACACCTACCGCCAATCAGCGTAAGGTGGCTACCCTGCTAGCCGGCAGCCAGGCCAATATGAAACCTGCCGTAACATGCAGGAGCCAAACATACACGGGGCTGATATCAGCAACCTCGGGCAGCCAATAAGCGGCCAAGTTCGCCCGTATCAAACGAGCCGCCACGCCATTTCACGTCTGTATTACTATTTAGTCTGTGTCAGGAGTTTGCACGCTACTATGCAACCACGACAAGTCCTCCCGTGAGGGGAAGAAGCGTGACGCTAGTAGTAGGTAGACACGTCTCAGGAAGGGGAAATGTAATGCACCTGACATGAGTTTATGGCACACGGTCTGTGGAGATGTAGCGGCGAAAACAAAGACATTCATATAATGTAGCGAGTACTTGATAGCAAGGCAGGCATGTGAATGAGACTTGAATGAGCTGAGTATCGCATTTCCATATCGCGCTGACATTCCTTCCCACAACCGCAGTATTTTAACTTCCGGACAGATATATTTGCTACATTTGTTATTCAGGATACAAAGATAATGCAAACTTTTTTGCGACATTCCCAGTATCTCAAGCTGTATCAGACAAACCACAGGAAGTTATACTTGCACATTTACAGTTTATATCCATAAGCCGGCTGTAGGTGCTACAGTATTGTTATATTTCTAGCAAAACTTTATATGAGGGCAATTCTCTGAGCTCTTTGGGATAGATGTCTTATAATTAGAAATGAAAGAGTTACAATTAAGTTCTTGATTTACTAGCTCACAAAGCTTAAAAAATTAGACAAACAGCTATCAACTATGACTTTCACAACACCCTTATTACGCACACAATTACTACTGCGGCACAGAAACGCTAATTTGCTTTCACAATTAAAGAACAGAAATGATTTTCACTAATTAATTAATGACCACGAATCACAATAAAAGTTCAGTCACATGATCAATTAACAATCTTGCAAATAGTGACACTGTCCAAAATTAACAGTCCGAAGTGGTGATGGCTCACCATGTGCTGCGCAGCACTCCGAGTGCACGCCTGTCTTCACTCTTGAGGTCTTCGGTTCGACTCCAGTCGCGCACCTCCTTTCCGTCTGTCGACCCGTAGCAGCAGTCCTCTTGTTTCGCCCAATACTGCTCCAAATGTATGTGCCTGAAGCCTCACAATAGACTGACATCACCAAGATGTCTTCACCACTATCACTCCACCAGCTTAGCACCTTCTTCCAGCAAGACCAATAGCGAACTCTCCTAAGTTGCCAGTGACTGCTCTCGCCGATGCGACACCTCCACAACTCATCACTTTTCTGTAGCACGCCGACACCTTCGTCACTGCTGCCTTCGATACAACACCCCAAGTGTTGTTCATCCCTTCTGCAACTCGCTGATGTTACTCAGCCTCGTCGCAGACCACCGCCGCCGAGTTGCCGCCCTCGAAGCGCCTCTTCTCGTCGTCTCCGCCGCCAACAGACCACCCCAAATGTTCGTCTTCTCCACGGTACGTCACTTCTCATGATGTCCGTCGTCCGTCGCCCCAGTGGCATCACAAGACTTCACGAGACTCCGGAAGACTCCGCAAGACTGCTTCTATTTCGCAGTTCGGAGGCTTTTATACGGCCCCTTTAGTGACGTCAATCGGCGGTGCAACATGATGACCAGAGGTCTAAAAATAGATATTACCTCACTCATTCCTGCTGAGAATCATGTACAGAAAGGCAACATCAAGGTATCATGGGGAATCCTAATGACGTCCCTGTGGCTAAATCATCGGGCTATCCACCCGATACAATGCATCATGCCTCCAGCCAGGCCAATGCGCAACAGTATTATGGCCAGTGCTGTGGTGCGTCACACCAGTTTGTCAAGGACGACACAGCAGAAATTCACTTTTCTCCCGCGGGACTTATTGTTGTGGTCGAATAGTAGTACAGTGCTTGTCTAGTTGTGGCGCTTGAAGGTTGTCCTTATAATTTCGTCGCTTCTGAACCTCTAGCATGAAAGTGAGCAGCGTCTTTAAGTTATATCTACTTGTGCATGCACACATACTTCTTTCCATTGATGGAAACAGAACCATGTAGTGAAGGCAATTTTTATCCCTTAGTGCACCACTTTTCGACGTCGTGCTGGATGTTCGCGAAGAAGACACGAGCAGGTTGACCTTGAAGCTCGTCGCCCCAATGCGCAGGTCGCTTGTACTGCCCGATGCTGACGTGTGCCTCCTTCACGAACAACCCTCCAGCCAACACACATACAGAGAGTGCAGGCAGGTATGTATCCGAGACTTTATCCGACCACAAGGTTTGAACACATTCAGGGAAGTGTCAACTATTCTAGGAAGCGAAAGGAGAATGAAAAAAAAAAAAAAAAAAAAAGGGGGGTAGGGGGCAATTGCTACATTAATATCTGCGGCTTTCTTGCAACGTGATTTGACTTAGCACTTCGGGCTAAGGGTGTGATCGTCTAAACTTTTCCCTGCAAACAAACATATATAATTGGTTCTGAAACTTAAATGTGGGCACTGAGTAGAGGGCAAAACATAATTTGCCCCGTAAGGTTTAAATAAGGGGGGCGCCCCTCTTCGTCCACTCCTGTTGGTACGGCTCTGAATGAACGCGCAGGATGTTCAGAAACTAACCCGGAATATTATGGATGGTGGATCCTTGCGGACAATGGTGACAATTATCTATTGCAACTCATAGCGTAGACCACCTAGTAAAGGAGACGACATTGAAATTGAATTTTTGAAGTTTATGATATTTTTTTGCTGTATTTCGAAAACATCGTTAAATATAATCAGGAATTGATGTTTTGGTTCATTGAGCTCTATGCCGTATGTGAAAGCAGATATAAAGCCACCCATCTGCATACAAAAAAAAGGGTGAGAACCATTTAATTTCATACCAATTTTTCGCAGTCATCTTATACGAACATGTGATCTGGCCTTCGTACCTAGTATGTTCTACCGAACAAAAAAGTGCTCTTTGTACAAGCTTATATAGCTCCTACCATTTCTATTAAAACTGCACATAGAAATGTCAGGGTTGTAGTTGACCATCGGTGTATTTTTTAATGTATAAAGATGATTTAATGCCGTTTTATCGTATATAATGAACAACAAGATATTTACAGAAAAATGTCTTATTCAACGCCATTATAGATATCTTGCAAAAAACACTAACCAACCGTACGAGTTGAGATAAGTTATAAATTGGCACACATAATTGTCGTCATTTTCGAGAAAGATTCACCTCCCAAATATTTCCGGTGAGTTTCCGAACATGTATAACTTAGGTTGTTAATGTAAAATGAGTTTATAGGGCTATGTGCCCTTTTGAGGCATAATCCATATCCTATTTCGCAATGTTTAGGATACGTGGTGAAAAAGTTAAATTTAATATCTTCAAATATAACTGTGGTACAACTGTTTGGAAGTGAAATAAACTCTTATAGGCTAGTGCATTAATTTATAGTTGACCTCATTACAACTGAATTTGCATTTCTTGCAACTTGTTGAAGGTCATGTTGGAATCTGTTATTTTTCACTTTTTCGAAATTCTGAGAAGAAAAGTTTTAAAATCTGCGATTATAAAGTAATTTCTATCTGCTTTGCGCTAAATTACAGTCATGACGAGTGAGCCACAATCAGTCCGAAAATTAAGAATATAAAAAATTGATATTTTGATTACCGCTAGACCCCCGGAAATTTCGCGAATTCATTTGATTATATGTTAGAACTTGAACTGCTGTACACTTTCATTGCTTTCGGGATTGAGTCCCGGTTAACGAAACTCGTACCTGAGAACTGTGAACCAAAGCAAGACCGGCATGAAAGCACCTGCTGACTCCCGCGCTACCTTGTCACATGTATGTATAACTGGCCACTCACTGGAGAAGCAGCCAATGTACTAACAGCTGAAGACAACAGTGTACACAGGACTGTGGACTCCAGCCGCGACATTTTCAGTCCCGTAATTACTATGCGTCAACTAAACCGCAATGCCTGTACTATAGCGCAAGGTAGGCTAAGCAGAATTTGCTTATAATTGAAGAATTAACATCTTTATTCTCAGGATTTCTAAAAAGGTAAAAATTAAAATCTAATATGGAGAATGAAACCGAGGCTTAATTTATTTTATTTTATTATTTTTTTTTTTTGAGATTTTATGTAACTCAGCTTATTGCCCGTGATATGTAATGACATACACGTATATGTTAATGTAATTTTTTTTTAACTGGTCATTTCACTTAAGTGCAATTTAGAGCCACTGATTTTTGGTAAATTTGCACCTTGCTACAATGTCTTACGTACACATCCGCAGCTCTGCTTCGTTGTTATTGGCAGCACGTATTTGAGCAGAGAAGTCCCATTTGACTGTGCCAATGAGAATAAGGTTACCAAGACATCACATCTGTGCTTTGTTAGCGGAAACCCCAAGACGCTGAGAGTTTAAAACATCCAATCACTGACCATGAAGCAGAGCTGCAGACGTGCACATAAGACATTGAAACAGGTTGATACATAATTATTTTCACCAACTATCACTGGCTCTTGTCTTACGTCAGACTGTCTTCAGTGTTTACTTCCCTGCCCGCAGAGAGTGACTCTCAACTTCGTGGCGAGTGTGGCCGAGGCTCTGCAGGCACTGAATATTTTCCCTGTGGACGGCGCAGATATATCTGAAGACGACTTCCAAGCTACTATCAACTGCCTCCGGGACAATATCATCACTGTCATTGAGAAGGTACGACATATTACACACTCTTTGGTCTTAAGAGTTTGTGAACCTGGTGCGTTTCCCCCGCCCACTCATTCCGGCGCTGCCCCACACTCACATCATGCCACCCCCCACCAGCGCTAAAGACCTCGATGTTAAGGGCGCCGTCTACCCGCGCATGAGAGGCTCAAAACCGACGGAGCTGTAAGGTCGACCTTGAAGCGCACATCAAATGCCTCGTCGCCTCTACTAGCCAAGCGCTGAACTAACGTACAAGCTTCCCGCTGAACCGTTTTTACTATGGGACTTTCAACGACAACACTATTATTTTATCTTACGCGACGAAAGGGAAAGAGTCGCTCTACAGGTCTATAATATTCTGAATATCGTGAAAATGATTACTCTTACATAAAAATCAGCGTCAAAAGTCCCGATTCGGTCACTTTCACACTAAAAAAAAAATTACTTGTTAGGAACGATAACAGTTAATGGCAAATTTATATACTTGTACTAAGATCCTTAAATGCTTTTCGTAGCCTAACCGCGTGACAACATATTGAATGGTTTTCGAATGAAATCAGGATTGTTAAAGGTCTGCGCGCCTCTTCACGATTCTAGTAGACGGCGCCCTTAAACGCTGACCAAAATCTCTTCATTCACTGAACTTTGCTACATACTTTCCACCAATAAAATTACATTGCCATCGCTTAGTGTTCCATAGTTATAAAGGATGATATACCACGGGAATACTTGGCTGTTTGCTGGCTTTCAACGCACATTCAGTTCACCAGAAGATGACTGGCTTGCTCTTTTATGTGGAGCTGTTGCCCTATTTGGTTGATCCAATAAGAATCCCGCTGTTGTAACATTTGATGCCTATTATTGGTCTGCAGACAGCTATGTTGTGTCAGACGTATATCACTCAATACGGTGTTTTTTCAGGGTATGTTGGCACAAAAATTTTTGCGAAATGCCATCATATATAAAACTTTCCATTTCATTTTTTTGTTCCTAGTATACGCCTTTCGAGTCTGATGTTCGTCGAGACCTGGCTTTCAAGAAATACAGTTACATGAATGTCACAACACTTGAAGAGAAATATTCTTTGGTGAGATAAAAATAAAAATAGTTATTAGTGCTAACGTATTGAGAAGATATATTTGTACAATTGAGGAGTTCGCTGGAATAAAGGTTTCAGTGAGCTAAGGCCTTCATTACATCAAACCGTTTTTCTTGTTCCATAGTGTCTACAGGAGATACACAGCATTTGATACCGATATCTCAATTCTTCACCAACATGAATTTTTGTCTTGACCTGGACTGGTATCACTATATTATAAATGATTGCTGTTTTATCTTTGACTCCGGGACTTCATCAATGTAAGTACAGTGTAAAATAACTTCCTAAAATGTTTAGGAAGTCATTATCCCAGACGCAGTATGGGACAGTTACCATACTTCCGTCTTGTAAATATGCAAACCTTAACAGTTGTTACAATACATGTCTTGTAACTTTAGTATACATTTGAATGTTTTATAAAAAGGTTCGGGAGTGTTACCATAGATGTCTGGGAAACTATCCTACCATACCTACATTCTTAGCGCTCCTATACGCACGTCTGGTAAGTTTACAAACTATTTTTAGAGCGTAGCTACTAATTACTGGTAGTAAGAGAAAATCATTTGTGTCATGAGACGGAAAAATAAAACAAGAACGAATTTCTCCTAAACATATATCTGCTATTATCTCATAGTGCCATTTTCTTACTAAGGTCTTTATTCCAGCCAAATCCTCAATTGCTGCTACGAAAATAATTTATACAAGAGAACATTTGCTATGTACATTGAACTTACAACAGTTATTATTTACAAAGATGTCCTGTGTCTAGTCTACGCTCTGTACAGCCGAAATATTTTACCGCAACCTCAAGGCCCTTGCCTATCTAGTTTGCAGACAAGAAGTTTGAGTGGAGAAACAGTGTCACAATTAATTAACTCTCGTTTGATATACTTTAATAATAACATATTTCTATCAAAACTATTTTACATGGAATATCTTGAATAATACTGGCGTATGAGCTATTGTTGCAAAATATTTAGTTTTAATTCTAATCTCGAAAATGTAATCTAAAATACAATGTTTCACACAAATAATGAGTGAATGATTTCCTTCATCTTTTATATCGCTATATTTCTTAAGAAATTTCATTTACATCATTTTTGTTTGAAACAGATAGATTTAAAAGTAGTCCGTTGAGAACTAATTTAAACTGCGTTGTTGCAAGTGTAGCGGACAAGGCTATTAAGGATTTTACCACATTATAACTATACTACGCACGGTAAATGAATAAATGCACTTGTACGAAATAGCCGTTTTAAGGTAATCATAACTTCTTATACACAGTATTACGAACAAACTATTAAAATATTAACCGACGCAAATTGGAATATCTATTCTGAGAATTCTTTGCAATAAACGTTGCGACCATGAAGTCACTGAAATGTTATACAACATTGTCTCTATCAATGTATGGCATGATGCACTAAATATGTTTCAACAGTAGGTATATTCTCACATTGACAAGGATAGTCAACGCTAAAATACTACAGGATGCAGTAGAAATACCGCGTACACTTGCGACGTAAATAACGGAACAACGCTAGAAACAACACGATAAGTTATATAGTAGACCTGTACTTCGTGATTCTAAGGCTTCGAACTTCAGTGACAGAAATGCATTACTAACATTGTATCTAATATTTGATACATTGGTCAGTTATTACCTAAACTACACACGCCTGCTCTCTGTTGGTAATATCATGAACTCTGTGTACAGAGCCTTCGCAATTTTGTGAAAGCATAGTGATTTATCAAAATATTAAGGTATCTAACGATGCATTGGTGTGCACTGCAGTCAACGTTGGGGGAGAAGGGGCTTCCAAAAGGCCAGTGGCCGATATGCCGTACATTGCTCTAAATCGGAGGAGGGGGTGTCCGTGAGTCCTCCCCGAAAATTTTCAATTTCAAAGTTCAAATGGGGGCTATTTAAGCAATTTTCATAAATAAACTTTGAATAGCCCTTGGTATGAATATTACTATTTTATTAGGATTTTTTTTTATTTTCTTTGGTAGGGACAAATCCTTCTCCCTTAAATAATTTTTAGGGGGAAGTGTCCCTTCTCTCTCCCCCGCCCTCCAAGCCTGTGACGACAAAGTCATGATACACGGTTGGTTTACACTACCACATTTTGAACGTGCAGGGGTGACAAGTTACTCCACAGCCCAAGCTTAACGATTTAGGGAATTCCGTCGTGTGGTACCAACAAGACTATGGAACTGAACACACGATGGCATCGGCGAACGTCCTAAGAGAGATGTTCCAAGGGCGTCTTATCGTACGTGGTTACATGCCTTGGCCAGCGCGTTCACCCTACCTTTCTCCTTGTGATGTCAGCACGTAGTGATACCTGAAGACTCAAGTCTAGCAGTGCAATCTACAAACACTGGACGAGTTCAAGGCTGTCATTCGTCACAATATCACTAGACATGACCAGGAGAGTAATTAGGAAATGCAGACAGAAGTGCACATATAAACAAACGGTTGCCATTTCGAAAATGTTTTCTGTACCACGTGAAGGTGTGTGTGTGTGTGTGTGTGTGTATGTATGTAATGAGGAAATTAAGGCAGAAGTGCACATAAACAAACGGTTGCCATTTCGAAAATGTTTTCTGTGTCACGTGAAGGTGTATGTACGTACGTACGTATCTTAAATGATCTGCAATGCTCCTTTAGTCTTTGAAATCAAATTTTCAATAACTTCCAGCGTTACTTTGTAATTTACGTCACAAATGCGGGAGGCATTTCTGCCGCTCTCTGTGCCATTATTTATTAAACTGAGTACTACAAAAATGATACTAAGTACAATTTAAAAATGTAATGCTTTCTTTTATCAGGTTAACTGGACGAAACTACTAGAACGTATAGTGCGTCAACAAGTACCCGCCGACACCGAAGTGCAAGTCTACTTTGAACATTACTTCAGCATGTTGGTCCGCCATCTGTCTGAAGTGGAGACACGGTAAAAAAAATCACTAAACGATGGTCTTATATAAAACTCTCAAAGTAGAGTACTACAATTTTGACAAAAATCGTTATATATTTTACAGTCAAATGTCTTATCTAACTATACGTTAATATTTCTCAGCAAAGGTAACACGTGTACTTGCATTATGAAACAAATGAACTCTATAATTTTATAAACTCACAGATAGATGTAAAAATGAGAGAACGTGAGAAGGAATCAGACGTTTAACTGCCAACATGTCTGCTAATATTGATCTTACACTTATGATAACCCCAACAATGTTCAAATATAGTGGTACAGGGAATAACTTATGATGTATGAATAAATAGGATGCTTCGACAAATTTTAAATTTGTGTTAGTGTCTTGCGTGTGTAATAGATACACAAATGTTTTGTCCCATTATTTACAACTGAACATTATTTTTTAAAGGGGTTACCGTTTTCAATCTTCTTATTTATCCAATCTGCACTAATTTACTTATGTTTATAAAATAATTAACTGTGTGCGTTTATGGTGAAATACAAGACAAGAATTTAAAAGATTTTTTTACTAATGCATCAGTAATTATCACTTTGTTTCACAAAATAGAAATAAGTTTTTGACATGTATTTTTAAAAATTAAGTTCCCTTATTAAAAAAGTAGACTGTAACGCCAACTTGATTAGCATCAAACTAAAGTTTTCAAACCCAAACATTTTAATACTGAGCCAGATTATTTCCGTACAGTTACACGTCATTGTGCATTTATTTTGTGGAAACAGCGCTAAATTATTTTTTAATATATTCCTTAGTGTGGCAGTATGTTAGTATTATGTTGCGATTGCTTATAGAAAGTATAGCCTCTGTTATATATATTATGCTAGGAATGAACCTGCTGAACCACATCGGTAATCCTCAGATGTTTAGACAAGAGACGCTTTGGAAATATACGGCACAATTGCAATAAAAGGGAATGCATAGTTTCGTCTGAAGGGTTTTTCTTCGGTGATTTCTTCTACAAGACAATTTGCTAATTCTTTCAACATAAAAATTATTATATCTAGAGCTATAATACGATAAAGTATTTTGTTTTCAGTCGTTCTGTCTAAAAGCTTTCCGCCCTGCTTAATTTTCCAGACAGACGATACGCTAAAATTAGTATTGCCCAGAAGTAATTTGGTCCAAATTATTTTTACCTAAAAGTCATTTCCGATATAGTCGTTTTGCTCACAGGCGTTCTGTCCTAGATGTTTAGCCACCTTTTTTTTAGGCAAAACGACGTGTACTCGATTGTAAGTAGAGAGGTGTGACTACGTGTGTAAATCTTCATTAGTTCTACTACAGGTTAGAAAGGTCAGTGTTAAATATAGTCACAGGGAAAATTTCTGCCGTTTGAGCGCTGGTATCGGTAATGGGTGCAAACTGACCAACAATACAGCTTTCATTTAAGTTTAAGTTTAATGTCTTCTGTTATTTCCAAGCATATTTAAATTTAATTTTACTACAGTCTCGTATGTCTCTGGTCACTTTGATATTGCAGCGATACTAGCGGCAGAATTTTCCGTGTGCCAAACTCTCCCATAGTAAAACACATTTTATTTCCAACCTGTAGTGTAATAAACCTCAGTTATGATATAGCGGGGTCGCAACAGGGTGCTGCACAACGCCTTGCTGGCGATGTTTGTGACTGAGGTATACTTCGACATCGTGAACCACAGGCCAGGGGACAGGGAGGAGTATTGCCTCAGTGTCACCAAGAACCTGCTGCCAGACGTGGCTTCCTCGCTCTACCTGAAGACATTCCCCAACGACACCTCGGAGCATTTGGAGCAAGTGTTCGACCAGGTGAAGACAGTGTTGGGTGCCCAGATCTCCAGCTCCAGCTGGCTGGACACACAGTCCAGGGAGTCAGCGCTGGAGAGGTTGGCAGACATGAAGCTGGTCGCTGGAGGGGGCAAGGAGCTTGTGGGGGACGTGCACATGTTGGACCAGCGCATGTTGGGCGTAAGTGCACACACTCTCCCATAGCATACCCTGCAGTGACCGTCATAGCATTATAGTCCAAGAGTAATAACTACTACACCTGCTCACTACTACAAATACAACCACCTGTAGGCAATAATTTAGACTCGATTTACGAATAACTTGTGGACATTCACTAGAACAGGGACCAAACAACACGAAAGACTGGACGACAGCAACGAGGACTACTAAATGTAAGACATGACGAAACAATGAAGACGGCACAAACACTGAATATGATTCTGTAGAGCTGACATCTGCTCCAGTTTTCTGGCTAACTGGAAGTAAGAACTGATTTGATGGTGGAACAAGTAGGCGAGATTAAGGAACAGATCAATTTTATTAAGATATTCAAGAAGAATGCCTTAACAATTTTTAGAGTTTTTATGCACACCACTCAAGAGAGAGTGTGAATGTGTGTGAATACACACACACTAATATTTTTATTTACGATGGCACTTGTCATTCATTACAAAGTGCTTTTTAATACAACACGTATTGAAGTGTACGTAACACATTTTTATTGATGTCACTGATTAATCATTACTAAACTTAAACTGTGTGTATACATTAAATACAACATACGGACTTCTTCCGCTGATTTGAACATTCTTGAACGAATCAACGAAAACTATCTCTGTTCCAGACTAAAATAATAATAATAATAATAATAATAATAAGTTGGTGGCCTGCCCGGGTCGCCCAGCGGCGCACAGAGTTTTGACCGTTACGAAATTATTCGAAAACTGCTCACTGTGCGTAAATTGTGTCTGCTTAGGAATAAATTTATTTCAAGGAACATTACACACGTGCATAACAAGGTGAGGTCTTCCATTTATCTTTCAATTTTATTTCTACGCTATCGAAAAAGGAGTTTTTCTTTTTGTATGAAAATATTGACGCCGAAACTTTTCAAATGTGCAACGCCACCACTGAATGTCTCCTAAGCTTTGTTTAGGTGGGTTGTACCTTTTACAACTTCTACACCCAAAGGTGTAGTAGGGTGTAGTGGGTGTAGATGGCCGGAGACCAAAGGTGTAGGAAGTGCAGAAAGTCCGCCTGAACGCCTTGGTGTAGTTGAGTGTGAATGGTTTTGTTTATTTTCTGTGATAGTGACGGCAGTAAACGTAAATACTGCGAGATACTTTTTAAATGCAGGCAAGAGTGGATGCAGGTGATGAATCCGATGATGAACGTTCTGTTACAGCACATATTTTAGCAAATCTGCACAGTGTTTTGCGTGAATTACAAATTTGAATAAAATTAAGTTTTGGTCCTATAACCTTAATGTACCTACAACCTTACTGCAGCTCATTTCATACATCACATAACATGTAATTCTACTGGAAACTGAATGTCCATTCTTAAATTAATTTTATTAGATTTACGAGTAAATATAATTATACTCATAAAAGTAGTAACATAACCCACAAAATATTACAAAAAAAAAAAAAAAAACAGGAATTCAAAGAGCAATTTTATTTTACACACCTTCCAGATGAAACTGAATACAAGTTTTACTATATATCAGATGTTTTGATTCAAAACTGGAACGACAACTTCTCTAAAAAACGCAGCTACTTGTAACACGTTTCGAAAATAGCGCCTTACAACTTCTACACCCAAACTACTCCACCTCGCAGAGGTGGTGTAGAAGGTGTAGCACCCGGGTGTGGAAGTTGTAGTTACACCCGCCGCCTGAACGCTTTGGTTGTAACAACCAGAACGTCACTTCCGTTAAGAAAAACGCGATGTTGCAGTTTGGGTGTAGTAGTCGTAAAAGTTGCAGCTAGGTGTAGACCGCCTAAACAAAGCTCTAGAGGAGAGTTGTCGGCGATACGACTGCTCGCCAGTTCAGTGACTTGCTAGGGCGTGATGTGCGTGCTATGTCGCCCTCATAGCTCCCACAAGTGGGGTGTCAGCACATATTCGCAGGCTACAATCGAGCAAAACAGCGTAAGACATACGGAGTCATTTAACACTGCTTGGCGAGCACAGCTGAAAGTGTTGACAATAAGCCAGAGAAAACAATACATACATAAATAAATGGTTTCGTTGTTTGCACAAAACTAACGGATGCCATCTGACTGGCGTATATAACATGTTATTCGCTATCCCTGAATTAACTCACTTTCTGAAATCACCCTCAGCGCGTTTAGAGTATTTCGCATTTCTCCACAAGGCGCGAGTATTTTGTATTATACCCATAACCTAACAATATGATGAAGCAGCGAAGTGTTCCGAGTGGTCTGAAAATACTATAAATGCGTTGTGGGTAATTTGTAGTGTCCACAACGCGAAAAATAACATTGCTCAAGGCACTGCGCATGTCGCAATACCAACAACTGTGTATTTCCATTTGCCCAGGGACCACAATATAAACCCAGAAAGCGCTGTGCACATTACGACATCACTGTACATCATTTGTTTATTCAGTACCAATACTCAAGTGTATGTGTGTCTGTGTGTCATATGTGACATATACATGAACTCAGCCTGACGTCTAAACTTGCACAGCTTAAAACTTTTTGGTAATTGGCTGTAATAAATTTTGTCATATTTTTATTGAAAAGTGAAGTTTTCTAACACATAAATAAATTATTATTATTTAGCAATTCTGTATTCCCATGTGAATGAAGTGTATCAAAAACCTATAGCTGCCAAAATTCACATTTGTTTATTAACTAAGAGAGTATGTTTTCTACCTGCCCTTGCTCGCATGAATCGGTACATTCGAGAATGTATTTATTTCACAAACAAAAAATTTTGATTACGTTAATTGTACAAATACGAAACAAAATAAGTAAAATATTGCTATACGGCCTACTTGTTTAAGTTTAAAAGAAACTGTCGCTAATAGATGTAGGTTTTTCAATAACTTCCAATTACTACTTTATTTTAAACCTACCTAACAGTAATGTCTACAGCTTTGCTAACAGTTGTTACGCTAATATTTTTTAAAGATATTATAGCATACTTCTAGAGAGACAGCATTACGTTAATTTTACTATTTGAAAATTCAACGGGCCGCTGTACCTATATTAAATATGCAATTTAAAAATTGCGTTCTTAACACGTAATTTTTTAAAAGATTCTCATTTTCCTGCACGTATTACGAATTATATCACAACATAATTGTAAATACCACTGCACATACTGTATATATTTGTTTAATTTATATTATCCCAGCATTTTTTTCTTTAAAGTTTCAAATTTTTAGCTCACTACAACGTTAGTTCTATCTTACTAAATGATTACTGTCCACAACTTCGTTTCCGTGGTTTTCAATTTAATGTCTCTTTGAATCGTGTAAAAGTTAAATCAAAGTATACCAAATTACATGAAGTAATTCGTTAAAAAATATGTATTTCTATTTTCAATATCTGTTTAAAACATGAACTTTACAAAAAATGGAAATATATATAGTAATAAAAGTATTTTTAATAAACTCTTGGCACATCCAATCTCACAGTAGTAGCTAATAATGTTAACACTGAAAATAATATTAAAAGTGATAATTACGGTAAATATATATTTTTTAATTTTTCTAAAAAATGTTTTGCAAATTTTTATTTAAAAGTACAAAATGATGTTAAAACTAATTAATGACAGTTTTAGAAATATTTTTGAAGATACATTTTTTTTCACTAAAAGTTTTGGGTACCTAGTTACGCCCTCCCCTTTCTCTTTCCCATGGCTAATTTTTTTGTCAGAAACCTTCGCGGGTGTACAGAACTAAAAAAAAAAAAAAAAAAAAAAAAAAAATGTTTCGTCAACGCAATATGCATGGAGGATGCTATAAGTCACAGACAGATATGATTAATGTATGTGTCTGTGTGTGTACATATACAGTAGTCTCAGTGACAGCCGAGCTTGGCGATACGACATTGGTAAAATTTTTAAATGGCATTGGGAGTACCCGGGTTCGGGTCCCGGTCCGGCCATTCCTGATTCCAGTTTTCCGTGGGTTTCCTAAATCCCCCTACGCGAATTTGGGAATGATTACTTGATACAGACCGTGATCGAATCAATCCCTGAATTCTGGCTGCCTGAATGAATGGTGTTTTCATTATTTACTACCAAGCCACGGTTAAACTTTGTACTAACTTTTAATGGTTTCTAAATAACCATTATTTTAAATAAATAAAGTTGAATTTGCAATTTAAGGGGTTATTTAAACTTGCGATACAATAATTTACAACTTTGGTTAATTTTATATATTCATTTTAATTTTTTGTTACAGTACAATATGAATAAAACTACTTTCCTCAGCAACACAATCAAACTACTGAAGAGAAAAAGGAAGCTGACATATGCACTTTATACTAAGAACGCCACAACATTAGAGCAAACGTAAGTAATTATATATATTATTCTTAACAAAACTTTGTTACAACAGTTTTTAAGCTTAATGCCTCTCTTTTCCTTTCAGTGCTCTGGGTTTTCCTTTGTTTCACCATAGATTCTTGCAATTTTTATCTTGTCATATAGAATAAATGACACCCTTCTTCCTCTCACTCTCATTCTTTCATATTTCCACGCCCAATTCTTGCCCTGTGAATAATTTATACATCCTCCAAGCCAGGTGCTTTTACTATTTTCCAGCAATTTCCATAACATGTTATTCGCTATCCCTGAATTAACTCACTTTCTGAAATCACCCTCAGCGCGTTTCGAGTATTTCGCATTTCTTCACATGGCGTAAGAATTTTGTATTTACCCATAACCTAACAATATGATGAAGCAGCGAAGTGTTCCGAGTGGCCTTAAAATACCATAAATGCGTTGTGGGTAATTTGTAGGGATGGTGAAATTTCGCGAATTCAATTATCTGCACATAAATCGTAGTTAACTATTTTTCTCTCTTGGTTGTCCTTTGTTAATTTTCTACCCCAGCTATAATTTTTGATAGAGTGACACGTCGATAAAGTTTACAGTGACTTAAACATGCTCTCCTTTGATTATAGGTGGGCTAATTTTGTCAGCCCATTAGACACGGCAGTGCCCATTTTGTATGGAAGCAGCAAAATAGGTAAGTTAACATGCTTAGTGACAGTAAAATTGAAGTTATGATACTGTAGTAGACTCTATATCATATTTTAGGAAGTAGAGATAAAATTAAACTACAGCCTGTGTTTGATCACTATGTTCCCAGTTGTGCCATATGCCATGCTACCACCAACAAGACTAGGCGAGGTTATGCCTCAGTTCAGAATCGCAGAGATGGGGATGGTGTTGGCCAACCTGGTAGCACACCACTTTGACTTTTCAGGTATGAAAGTAACGCAAATAAAAAAAAAAAAAAAAGCTTAATCAAGTAACTGAATGATTGTGGCTTTGAAATGAAATCAATCACTTGTCCCCGCCTTTTCAGGGTCACAGTGTGTATGAGAGAAGGCCAGAGTGAATGTTGGACCGACTGCTCGACTAGCGAGAAATGCCTGAGATGAGTGTGGAGCAGCAACGGAATGAAACGGGAGTTCCCTGAGAAAACCCGCGGACCAACGGTAATGTCCGCCATGTTTCCAACATGCGAAAAAATCTGGGACCGAACCCGCCGTGGGTCGAACTCTGATCGCCTAGGTGGGAAGTGGTCGGACCCCTCGGCCACCGTGTTCCTTAGGCATTGTGACAATAGCTTCGTTTCATTCAACCTGGTGTAGCTACACCAGAAAAAGAAAGTTTAATTCAACAGGATGTGACGTCATGTTGGGATTGCACTATTTCATTCAAGATGGCAAGCTACACCAGTATAATCTTTGCAGAAAAATTACACCTGATGTGGAAGAGATGTCGCTGGTGTAGTGTAGTAAACGAGTGCGCCAAGTTTAAGTTAATTACGTTTCGTTTATGGTGATGTGGTTAATAAAGTGAATGTGAGATGAAGGTTTTCACAATTCTTGTAGATAATAGAGGAATATCAGTAGTTAACGCCAAAAAATAATGTATGTTTGTCTATGTTAGGGGTGCATTATTATATGCGTGGTGATTAACACATGATAGTAATATATCCTCAACATTTCACATTTCGTATTTAAGTTAAGACTTTCGTTTATTGAATTTTGTAACATGTAATAATACTTAGCTACAGTTTTTGGAAAGGACACTAATTCTGGGCTTACTTGTAAAATACAGATTATCGATAAAATAAAATCTCCAGCCACATCTGATGACCATTTTATTTTTGAATATTCAGTTCAAAAGGGAATATTCTCGTACATAAGCAAACGACGTCTTTTTCCACTGTGAATTTGTTTCAGTTTGGTAAGTCAGTTGGTTTAAGTGTCGTTCTTAAAACGGAAACATGCAAATTTTGACTTTGAGAGGTAAAAAAATTTAACGAGAGCCAAATTTAGTCGCATTTAGTGTCTAAAATAAGAAAAAAAAATATATCGGTTACAAATGAAAAATAAAAACATCGTGATGAAAATTGCGGTAGCCGCGCCCTTAAGAGACCTCGACTGACGCATGGACGATGTAGCACGTCACGCCTATTACTTTTTATGCGAAACCGCTTAACTTATGCATATTACGATTAGCTCTTAACAGAAAACACTCTCAAACCCACGCTTCTATAATTTTAAAAATTCAGTTCGCTTTTTAGAAACGTGATTTTCGGGTCGCTCATAAGTGTATAAAAAACGGCTTTTTTTTTTTTTTTTAGACCGCTGTAACTTTGAAAATACCACCTGAACTCGTCAAGTGCTAAACGAGAGGCGTATGATGTCCTTTAATATAAAATATGCAAAAGAAATATTTTAGGGTCATCGCTTAAAGTCACTGAAATAAAAAGACAACTCTGAATATCTTGGCGCTGCGAATAGAGGCGATATGCTTCCAGTCGAGTATTCGCTCTTATCGCTCCGCTGTCCCCACGCATCAAACGAGGAATTCTAAGACACGCAAAGGAAATCCTCTAACTGCCAGTAGCAATGAGTTGATATGTTCTAAGGGAAGAGGTGCTCAGAGATAACTGTACATAAAGCTTGTACACACATTCAGGGACATAGCCAGAGGGGAGATATATCGGGAAATATCTCTCCCTTCCCCGAAAGGAAAACAAACTACTCGAAGATAAAATTATCAGTGTTATATTTACAGTTCATGTACAAAAAGTCCTTAATTTGCATTAAGGTTGTTCAAGTGGGGAAAAAACATAATTTTATATTTGTATGAAATAGTGTTAGTTTTGTACACATTACTTGAGAGTACATATACCTCTAACGGAAAAAAATTAGCTCATCTAGTTTCCCGTAATGGCACTTCAAAGTCAAAATTTGCGTATTTTTACTTCATACAAAACTTGAAAACCAGTTAACATAATGAAATGAAAAAAATCATATCAAAACTACGCGTTACTGTCTATGGCCTGTAGCATTTAAAACCCGTTACAATAAATGTTTATGTTAAATAAAAAATTTCAAAATTAAATTTTTTTTGGTACG
>PNEQ01071399.1:28849-47584 GCA_003012365.1 Medauroidea extradentata
TTATATTTACTGGTTTTCAAGTTTTGTATGAAGTAAAAATATGCAAATTTTGACTTTGAAGTGACATTACGGGAAAACTAGATGAGCTATTTTTTTTCCGTTTGATGTTAATGTACTCTTAAGTAATGTCTACAAAACTAACACTATTTTATACAAATATAAAATTATGAATTTTTCCCCACTTGAACGCCCTTAAGAGGCCGTTCCAGTGTTTCAGGCGCATGTATGCAACCCGCATTACCCCCATATAAAACAAGGCTAATATTACCTTCTCTATAGCAGTAAGAGTACTACACAAACCAGCATTGGTAAACGGGACACCCCGGGAAAACTTACAGGCCACCTTCATGGTCTGTCACATTTCGAACAATGTATAAAATTCAGCCTTAAATGCTACGGACCCGAATTGCCAATGTGGGAGACATTTGTCCCACGTGCGTATAGGAGCGCTAAGAAAGTAGGTATGGTACAACTGTTTCTCAGACCTCCAAGGTGCCGATTAAATATCGCTTTTTTACGGGTGCAACGCAAAATTTGCACCTGCGTTGCGTCTGATTGCGCTGCATTGGAATTAAATACGTACGAGCAATAGAAGACCTGTTTTACTTGCTCTGCACTTGCGCTGCGCCGGAGAAAAAGCAGGTGGTTGCATTTAACATGGGTAAGAATTTATTGGTTTGTGGACGTACGCCAATGCTCATGTTTTTGCTGATCACACCTGTGTTGCATGACAAATAACGGAAAACGAACAAGAAAAAAAAATGTATACATAAAACGCACAAAAAAAAAAGCAAATCCAGAGGATTTCTGTCAGTTTTTTTTTAATTTTTGTGTGCGTTTTATATATAATTTATTTTCCTTGTTCGTTTTCCGTTATTTGTCATTCAACACAGGTTTGATCAGCAAACCAATTAATTCTTATTGTAAACTCCCATTGCAACAAACATTTAAAAATCTCATTTAATAGGAGCCCAGGGTAGCACACGCAAACCTTTTTTAAAAAAACAGTCAAATGTATGCTGAAGACACCAGACTTGTAACAACTGTAAAAGTTTCCATATTTACAAGACGGTACTATAGTAACTATCTCATACTACGGTTAGGTTAATTACTTCCTACACATTTTAGAAAGTTTTTTTTTGGAGTGTATGGGGCTAAAAAATTTCTCACTTGCATGAGGATCTCATGTTCATAGGGAAGTATTATTTATAACAATTCGCACGCTTTTTTAAACCAAATCTGTGTAATGTAAAAGAAAAAAAATCTTGATCCACAAATACGTGTTTCATAAAGGTAATTTTTTAACGCATTCTTGAACGTAGTAACAGTTGCAAATAAAGTGTATCTTTCTTTATTTTTTGACTATGAGGTATTTCAAACATAACCTTCAAAATATTAGTTTCTAATGTTATACTACACTATTTGACAGTGCTATTAATCGATGTACTACACTAACACAATACTCTTCAGTCATGAATTCAGAACAGTTGCATAATAATATTATTGCAGGTATTTCCCACGGAGCCAACGGTAGCATTACGTCTCATGATCAAGAAGAGAAATATTCATCTATGAAGAACTGCGTTCGGAAGCAAGTTTCTGAACTGGACAGAACCGTCGTCAAACACAGGGTGAGTACAATGTCGAGATCACCTCTTACACCAAACTAGCAGTCTGCCTGCGGCTTTGACCGCGTGTAAAACTTACATCATACCAGAGGTTATTTCGGCATTATTATTTAAACCGTGGTCTTAGAATGGCCATGCTTTAAATTTTACTTAAAAAATCACTCATGTGTACAGGCTATCAACAAAGAGACTGTATACCACAATACGTATCGCAGAATGTTAACTGCCGTATAAATTGAGGGGGTTAGAATAAAAGTGAAGTAAGTCAGTACTGCTCAGTTTTGCAGAATAAAGTGTTTTGCGTTGGAACTAGTAAGATCTAAAAGGATTCTCTAGTCATCCAACGCGTTAATTTATTAACGAAGGCAACTCTGACATAACTCACTTTATTTTTAAACGTGGGACATGAAAAATGAAAATACACAATAACATCAATGAATTAAAATTAGTGACTTACTTCACTTTCATTCTAAGTAACCTCAGTTACTTCCCGGTGTTAGAGCTAGCTTAGGATCGTTTGCCTTCAAAGTCTTAAAAACTAAGTTATCCTCTGGTAATTAACTTATTTTATCCAGAAGAATAACTTCTCTAACTTTATTTTTTTGGATAAGTAGGTAATCATCGCTCTAAAGTATACAACGCCTCGACTTCTAAACTTGTTAGATATCCGAGGCTAATCGAAAAACAAATGTTATGCCTTTTCACCCCCTTAGAGAATAAACTTCGATAAAATCTTTTTACCACACTTACGGCCATGCTCTATATTTCTACAATTTTAGAGAAATTAATTTTTTTTACACCAAAACGAGATTAGATACCAAAAGTCTGTAGGGCAGTTCTGTTTAAATTCGTCTTCTCCATGTTTGCTGATTTTTTCAAGGCAGTAAATACTGTTGTTTTAGCTAATTAAGGAAATTCTGGTTAATTGAATTTTTTGACGCAACCGTATAATTTCGTGCTTTGGAAAAAATGGTTATCATGGCAAAAACAATTTAAAAAAAAAATACCACACAGATATTCATATATATGCTCTCGTTTAAGTTTTAAAAAATAATTACCACAAAATTAGTTTAAACAATAGAGCGTGGTCTTAAGGCCATTGTATGGGCATTTGAAGTGGAAACTGCCTGTTAGGTCCGAGATAAATGGACAATTTATTGAAAAACCCATTTCCTCGCCCATTTTCATCACTTTTCACGCCCTTAGGTACCAGAATTTCAAAAATAATGAACTCGCTTTCCAGATATTTAAAAAACCTTTATTCTAAAGCAACAATTGCGACGCTACCTAAAAATATTTACTGGATGTTTCTTAACTTATGCTACAAACTTTATGAGGTGATTCCTTATCAAAAATAACCTACAGTTTCACAGTTTATTTTTCCTAGCGCAATTCGCAAGGGAGAAATGCACACTTGAAGATATAATTTTAAAACGATATTTTGTCAAATATTGGAAACGACGTGGAGTTAAATTTCAATTCTGTGCACGATTAGTGCTGAGATCTTCAACCCTTGAAGGAACCAGTCTTTAAAACTCTCCCCTTCGTGAAAATAACAGGTATGATCACCCTTACATTGACTAAAATTTTTGTGGCGTTGATGAGTTCTGAGAACATTTCATGTTGCCCGGTCAGTACAATCTAAGCAACATAAAAGGTCCTATTGTTCACACCAGGGTTCCGAGATAGGCACTGCTCTTAACTGTTTTCCAGTACAGTGATAATCGTACAGAATAACAGTCCGTTGTTTTTTAATTAACTTCTTAACACGCTGAAGAATTTGTAACTCCGCGCATTTTTAGTAAGCCAAAACAGATATTCTGCATAATATTTATATTTTGACGCATTATATCCAATTGTTAAAACATTCTCGAAGATTTGAACTCTTAAAAAAATTTCTCAAAATATGAAATATGTGGCAACGTTGCAATGCTAGTGTGACGTGCAGGCAACGTGCATGAAACGTTGCTAAGCTGTTAGGGATGCTGCAAAGAAAAGCAATGGTGACAAAAATTACTTTTAATACACATGCACCTACGTTATTAACTGGCGCGTCGTCGTATCACCATTTGTATCTGGCGATATTATCTACATCACAGCTGCAGAGACCCACGATGATTACGTCAGCCAAGATCTTCAACACTCCACTATTATGCCTTTCATTTAAAGTTCTTGAACTGCCCATGTCACGTATTTGCTAACACTAATGCAGGAACCTTAGTCTTACGATGACGCAGCACTAATGCGAATTCCCTGCCGAGTCCTGCTTTATTAAGCGCTCTTACCAACTGCTAAGCTAAGAAAGTGCCGCTATCATCTCGGAAGTCTTATTAGCATAAAGAGCACAACTAACCATTATAATTAGCTCTACGATATTACATATTACCTGATTACAGGGTCGGTAAATAATTGTGCTATGTTTCACAGTTTGCATTCAACGGATACCTGACTAAACAACGTTCGTTCCTATTACATACAAATTTTTTAACTCAGTCTCTCTTTATATTTAAAATAATTTGACATACCTGAAGAAATCTTTTTTTTTTTTTTTCGAATTTTATAAAACACATAAACTACTTAGCATATTGCCTTTTGTGTATTTTGTTAATCATGTGTTAATATTTTTAAATGGGGGCTGTTTTTATATTTCTAGCATAATGACATATTTGAGGAAATATTTTTATGAAGTTCATTGATTTTGGCATGCATATTCAACTTAGTCAAGTGGACTTTTATGTATTTCGTACATTCTATTGTCTTATTTTGAAAACGGCAGCCATTTTTTATCTGTAGACTAAAATGACATCTCAAAAAAAAAAAAAAAATTCCGGAATTTTATTAAACTGGGTACGCATATATTAAACTGGGTAGGCATATATTACCTAGTAAACGGAATTAACTTTTGTGCATTTTGTATATCACATGTCTAAATTAATATTGTTATTTAATATTCCTAAATGTACGTAAAATATTTTAACGTTCAGGGTTAATTTGCACCTACTTTGAATTTGAGGAAAGTAGGCTTATCAATTATGCTGTTTTTTTTTATTGCTCAATATTGGTGATTAAAGTCTTTATAATCGAGTTTAAAAAGTATATAAACATTTTATTGTTAATATCGTGATTTTATCACGTTTCATTTTATGTAACTTTACAAAACCACGAAAACCTACAAAACTCAAAAATAAATTTTTGGCAAGGATGTTCAAGTGCGATAAAATCATAATTTTAAATTTTTATGAAATATTGTTAGTTTTGTATAAGATACTTGAGAGTACATTTTATTCTTACGAAACAGTTTAAACTCTCATAGTTTTCTCATAACGGGGTGCCAAAGTCATTATTTGTTTGTTACACATGCAAGTAGTGAAAACCAACTGACCCACTTATACAAAATAATTCACTGTGAACTTACATCCCACGGGCTATGGAATAAAACATTTTAAAAACCCCACAACGTAATATTTCGAATTAAAAAAAACTGCAAAAGCACAGAAAAGTTGCAAATGCAGCAATTTTTTAAAAATACAAAAACAGTTCGCGGGATTTTTTCAAATGTTTTATTACGAAGCCCATAGTATGTTATTTCACTGTGAATTATTTCACGCACGTAAGTCAACTGATTTTCACTATTTGCATGACAGCAGAATATGCAAATTTTTACTTTGACGCATCGTTATGAGAAAACTACGCCAGCAAAAATTGTTGCTTTAAGAGTAAACTGCACTCACAAGTATCGTTTACAAAACTAACACTATTTAATATAAATATAAAATTATGATTTTATCGCACTTGAACAGCCTTAAAGTTACTTTCAGGTGAGACGCCTTCACGTCAGTTCAGTTACTAGCACGTAGAGGCGATAATGCACTAGATGCACGTTCTAGTGTCGTCTTGTCGTTTTCTCGCTTCTGGTCTTCATATGCGGGGAAATGCTCCACGCAGGTGATCATGTTAACCACGGCCATAGAGAAACAGGTCTTGACACCAGCTCCTGACTCGCAACACACGAACAATTCAATAGTGTGCCTAGCCGCCACCCTGAACGAGCCATGCATCACACCCCACAAACAGGAGAGTTTTCCTTTTTGGACGCTGAGCCGAGCCAGACTTGAACTGTCTGGAGCCCACGAGATTCCTCGAGGTTCGCTTTGTATATGCTTTAGGCAACAATAAATGTAACGAGCGCAACTTTTGTATGCTTCAACAATAAATACCACCCTTGTGCAAAGCTCTAAAAGTGTTGCACAGTGGTTTCATCGTTATCTTTTTTTTATTTTGTGAGGAAGTTAAACTAATGATCGAAGTTTTTCTGTTTCACTAATTATGTTTTTTTCTTCCGATAGTGGTGCCTGGAAAAAAATTTTTAGCCATTAAGGGCTCTAAATCATGTTTCAAATATGTGTGCTGTATTTTAATAACATGGAAGCATAGTTTGAAGTGTAAATTGAGTTAATGTAAATAAGTCTAGCAGTTTTACGTAAAACAGAATACACGACACGCTACATCTTTCTTGTTTGGTTTTCACAAATATTCGTTGTTTAGCAGGAATAAAAATATGTAAAACATTAAAATACATTTTAATGACATTTTACCACTCTCAAGCACTTGACGCCACATCAAAAATGTAATGTATATTAACAATTATATGAGACAAGATATTTTGAATCCCGCACCACGGTCTGTTTTTACTGCACTTCATGCAATCTAGAGCTCCAGCAAACTCCAGAGGTTATCAGTAGTCTTAGGCCCGTGATTATAAATGTCTTTCAAAGTACACCCAATCTCCCTCCACCCTAATCTGGTGTTTTGCACATTATAGACCTCTTTCAGAGAGCGGCGGATAGACGGCGAACAACCATTCGCCACCAAGTTTCCACTTTTTGGGAGATTGCAGGTGAATGACGGCCAGACCTCATTCGGCGAATCACCAGCTGTTCTCTAGAAACCAGTTATGAAAAATGGCGAGGAATTTTAACGAATTCATGCGGCACATGGATGAAGCTGTCAACTATTATGAATAAATAGACGACCAACGACATGCGCGACTACCCAAAATATATATTAGGGACATGGAAGATCCCTTTTCAACTGCAGTTCATCTCTGCGCGATACATCGCTAGCATTACATTCTGCAGTGATTGTCTTCCACATTTCCTTTTGTTGTAGTTGGACACGCAGTCAGTTTTCTTATTTGTAGTTATGTTTTTGTATTTTTATCAGGTCAAAAAATTGCTTTTTCTTTAGGAGTGTATCGCACTGTCGAATTTTTACCTTCCATAGTCAAACTTTTCCGCGGCTTCCTTCAGTCACTTCGAATATCTCACGTGTGTCCCACTACAAAGACAACAAAATTGTTTACAGACAAGGAAAACTAAATCGAAACGATTTTATTTTTAACATTAGGGGTGTTCATAACAGTGGTCTTTGAGCATTTGAGTCTATGTTCGCTGTTAAAAATGAGGCTGTGTTGCCAAATTTTATGAAGGAGAACCATCCAACTCCCTTTCAGCCGGCGAACTCCTGGCGATCCATCGGCAGAGAACTATAGTGTAGGAAGGGTGGAAGACTGCCAGCGAACTGCTGCGCGAATTTATGGCCAGGGGCTTGCCAGCAAGCCTTCAGAAGACGTTTATAATCACGGGCCTTAGTCTAGCACGAGGAGTCAAACATAAACCATCATTAGTAACCATCTGTGGATCGCGGCCTTACTAATCTGCTGCAACGTCCATCTCAAACGAGCCCAAAAAAAAAATGGTCACACATACATAAAAATTATGTAACACTGGCATCTTTCTTTTAGTCAAAAAAGAAAATATTTTTTAAAACCTTTTGCAAACAAAACATTCAAAATATTAACACACAAAAAATTATGGTGTAGTCTAGTTCTAATGAATGCAATTACAAGATGAAATTGAAAGTATTTGTACTTTTGTAACATTGTACAATTGCACCATCACCTCCCATCATATAGGCTAACCTCACTAATGGCGATGGAAACTAACAAGAACACAGTAACAAGGACGTGGGTTGCGACTCCCTATTATTCGCAAGAATGCTTAGGTAAGGATTTAACCTCAATCCGAACAAAGGTAGAAGTCATAACCTCAACGTAGCATAATAGTAATATCAGTTCATAACCAGCAAATGCTGCAAGCAAAACTTATTTATATTGCAAACATAAACGAGGTGATCTATAGATTAGCATCAAAGAAAATATAGTAAAATCGGGGTTCAATCGCAACAGCGATTTATTCAAACTCAACCTAATCCAATTCACATAACCTCGAAGATGTTACAAGCTCAAATTGTCAACAAAACCGAAACGTTAGAAATGAAAGTACAAAATCCAAAAGTTACAAAAAACCGCTAAACATTAACTTCATGAAATTACTGTTAACAGGCGTGCAAATGGATAAATTTTAAGTGAACAATATGGAACACTAAGAAGCCCTAATCGAGCATCCTGAGAAGCCTGTAGCAAAAACAATAACATAAACAAATGTGCTAGCCCTATCCTTATAGGGTACTAACACTCACAACATGTGCTACCGTAAACCGGGGTTACTTTGACCTAGCGGGGTAACTTTGACAACTCAAAATTTTGGTTTTTATGTTATTTAATGACGAAAGTTTCAAGCACTAGCTATAAGGATGAAAGGAATTATTTAAAATACACGGCTCAGATTACCTGTTTATTTACCAGAAAACCCAAAAACTAATATGTTAAATTGTCAAAGTGACCCCGAAAATGGTCAAAGTAACCCCGGTTTACGTAACCCGAGTCTCATTCCTCAGTAGTAACCCCAAACATGAAATCGTGGTGACACACGCCCCTAAATAAAATTACTTAAAACTCGGGGGACACTCACTCCTACACAATCACAAACCACCAGCATAACCTACCTCACTAGTATGCACAATGAACTAATACTAGCACAGTCTCATAAGCGGGAACATGAAGTGCATAATAAATATCAAATCTCGTTATTTATCCGCCATTATTTACATTCTCTGTCTGTCAGAGTCTAACCTTCAACTTAACACGCCTACAGAAATTACTTAGTAAACAAATAAAACTAAACTATATAATTTACATGTCTGCCTCTCTCTCTCTCTCTCTCTCTTAATTAATTGCTGAAAAATACGGAAGTTACGAGAATTTAAACATTGAAAACCCGATCGCGAAAGTTACTTTAATTTACTGGTCAACAGAGACAATATGTACTGGTCAAAGTGAAAAACAACAGCAAAACACAAAACAGACACTAGGCCATTATGCTACAGGACTTCAACTCGAGAAAACTAACAAATAACTAAACAGGCACCGAAAATTAATCAATTACTACAAGTCCTGCAGCATAACAACCCATTCCACAATTACAATGACGATAGACAATTGTAACACTTACATTTTACTAGAAGCCGACTGAACCCACATGGCACATACTAGGAAAACACGAGTATATATACAAAAGGCGAGCATAAATATAGACCACGGCCGTGGTCTGAACTGTCTCGGACACAGTCGGTACAATGCCACTATCAACTTACACGATTACATAACTGACGATCTGCTAAGTCTCGTAAACAATACAATTTGATTGAATCTTTACGTAATTCGTGAAAGGAAGTGCGGGAGCCAGCACACAATGTAAACCTATAACCTGTTGTAAAAAAAAAAGGCACTAGTTGACACAGAGCGTTCACATTGGTATGTTGCCACCACAACAATGCAGAAAACCTGCATGGATTAAGAACTAATGCAAAAATTTCTGCAACCATATATAATGTTTTTTCAAAGAGTTTTTAAGGGTGAAATTTGTTGGTAACAAAACAAAGTTTGTTAAGTACCTTACACCAGGCAAGTAACTATCACTTAAACTCCCTTGCTTAATTCCTTTAATATCTTGTCGTGTATTGCCAGCCACACACTGTGTTGCAATGTAATGAATGCTGTTTTATGTCTATTCAACAATAACTCAGGGCCAGGATTGGGTATGCATGCTGGTATTTCAGGTAGTCAGGCAATTTGTTCAGTTCCTTCACTGTCTTGCATGTTTCTGTTGCTGCTAGATACATTCTGAGAGGATTTAGGTTATATTCGCAGCTACAGACATTCTGGTTTAAGCTACCCAGGATTTTCTGAAATAATTTGAAGTGAATGCTGGGTTTATTCCTTTTACAAAGGCCATGTCTGTTTCCTTTCCCAGTCCCTGTCTGTGTATCGTGTGCAACCGTCTCTTTAACAACCTGTGTCGGAAAGACGTTAAGTCCTCCCACTCACTCTATATCTTCCCTTCAGAGCATCATAGGCCACTGTTAAAATAAAATACTGTATAAAACTGACAACCTATTCAGTTTATTTGCTTCTGAAACTCTAGTTTTGTCATAAATTTCTTAAATTACTTTACATCTTACATATTTTATTAAAATTAAAAAAAAAAATTCAAACAAATTCAATTGCTAAAATACCCCTTTGTTTCATGTATCTATACCAAAAAGACAAAACAAGTACAATATCTATGATCTTTGAAAGAACTACGCAATGGGAGTGCATCATTGGATTCAGTTTCTTGGACGTACTCCATTGCAAATTGAATGACTGTCAAAGAAACCTTAAACAAATAAAAGAAAACCATAAAATAAGCAGAGTACGCTTTAGTCAGCAAGATACATACACAACATGAAATTCCAAAATGGAATCGGGTGAAATAAAAACAAGAAACAAACAGATAATAAATGAAGTTAATAACAAATAAAATAAAAAACAAAGTTACATGCGACACAACGATGAGACGAAACAAAAAACACAGTAGATATCCAACACCAACAGAAAAATAACAAAAAGACACAACAAATAGACGAGACAAATCACAACCGATAACAGACATAGGCCTATACAGAAAAGACAAATGACACTGTTATCTATTGCATTTTGTCTCGTCTATTTGTTGTGTCTTTTTGTTATTTTTCTGTTCGTGTCTGATATCTACTGTATCTTTCTGACTAAAGCATACTCTGTTTATTTTATGGTTTTCTTTTATTTGTTAAGTTTTCTTTGACAGTCATTCAATTTGCAATGGAGTACGTCCAAGAAACTGAATGCAGTCAAGTGTAATATCACGTAGCAACATAGCTATTAATGATAGCAGCAATACAATAATCACTTATACTCGCCAGCCAGTTTCACATGTAGCCGCTTTACAGCACTGGCGCTAGCTACGACGTTACTAGTCAGCTAATTTTGCTGTCATATTTGATGCACGATGTGCAACGATCATCAAGGCATGTTTGTTAACACCAATAAAATATGTACGAATGAAAGAAAATAATTATTTTTAGTAACTTTCAGTGACTCGTCAGAGCCCTGGGCTTGCCTACGTATATTTCTTCTGTTGCTTGATTGAGCCATCTCCATTTTGTCGATGAGCTGATATTTTTCTAATTTAATTATTTATTTTGTTAGCCTCCACTATTTCCAGTACATAGTAGACGTAAGTTGTCATGGTACTCAAGAGTGAAACTCATAGTAAAAGAGCTGCATTTGCTGCAACACATGAAAGATTTAATTAGTACACAAAATTCTGTTATTTTCACCTTCACGATTCACAGTTTTGCAGTCTTTAGTATTTTTAATTAGCCATTGAAGCCATTTTATAAAACATAACATCATGCTTTCCAGTAAGATATTTTAGGAATTTTTATTTCACATATGAAAGCATTTAGTGAAAAGTTATACTGACCCTTGTTGATATAATGTGTCGCTTCTGTTGGTTTTATCTGTGTACAATAATAACAGATAAATATCACGTAACTCCACATTATGGAAGTTAGAATTTAAATATAACAATTTCTTCATCCTTCACCTCACATTTTATACACAGTTCTTTGCTTGAACTTAGCATGTAAGTTTCACTTCATTCATGGGAGAATTGTATATTTTCCAATACATTGCAGTTTATTTGCTGTTGCAGAGAGACATCCTACAAACAGTGAATGATGTCATTGCTGATCAGACAGCCCTCAACGTTGCTCTCGAGGCATTTAAAACAGACAACAGGACTGAACAGCAAGTTTCAGAGGATTACACTTGGGGGCAAAAAGGACTACAGCTCTTCTTTCTCTCCGTAGTTCAGGTAAAATGTCTCAGAAATCTCTTACATTGATTCCAATGAGTTCGCTACATTTCTGGTAGTTTTTACATAACTAATCTAGAAATAGAATGCATAGACATAAAACAAAATTTATCTGCTTTTCTTTCATATAAAAAGTTTGAAGTACGAAACTAACACATTTTAAATCAGTCCACTTTAGTGGAATAATAATAATAATAATATGTGAAAACATTACTCAAACTACTGCTGTCACCACCTACAATAATATAATAATAATCTAAAAGCATTTTTACATACACAGCATTGCCTTACATATAAAATGCCATATAATAAATAAAAACTCAAAAACATATCAAACTTTGCACATACACTTAAACAGCTAAACAGATGCACAAATAAATTATTTAATCAAGATCCAGACACAGGAAATACAGAATGACAAAAAACTAGTGAAACCTTAATGTTGGACAATACTATGCTGAACTCTCAAATGAGTATGGAATGATTGTCCCGAGATATTGTGTAACATAATACGTATGTTAAACTTACCTAGATCACAGGTCATATCCATTTTGAAAGGGTGGGACTGTATATATGTAACTTAAGGGGAAGTGTTATACAATTTTTTTTTTGTATTTTAAGTTTTAGCGCCATAACATGTATTCAAATCGTATTATCAAAATTTTCTCTTAGACAAAGTATAGAATATATTTTCGGTAAACTGTTTTAACATAAATAATACTGTAACAAAGTCTTTTATTAATTTATCATGCAGAACCGTTGCAAGAGAATTCTTGAAATTTAACTTATAATTCTCTTGCAACGATTCTGCATGACAAATTAATGAAAGATTCCATTATTATTTACGTCACAACAAAATTGTCACACTCCCCCTTAAAGCCACTTGGCCAGAGTTCATAAGACTGGACTGGCAAAAATGCATTTTAACACCATGCAAAGCACTGACTTTGATCCTAGCATTACATGAGAGTGCCTTAAACCATGTCCACTGAAAGAAAAAAGAAAAATTTGCAGAACGCCCTGTGCACATAGTAGTTCAAGGGCTGCAGCACTGTGGCAGACACAGTTTTGTGCTGTTAACTTACCTGTAATGCAACTGGGGGTGGGCGAGTTTTGGTGCAGCAGTACCACAAACCACAATTACATGTTGACAGGTTGTGTGATGCTCCACAACGGTAGGTGAACCTACACGATGGCCATTTGCCATAAAAGTGAGATTGGAATTGTAGACAGGGTGTCTACCAGATTATAAAAGTAAAATTTAGTGACTTTTTCATGAAAAACTGTTTTTTAATAGTGCAACACGGCCAACAATTTTCATTATGTTTCCTCCAATATAGAGCGCGAACCATATCCAATTTTAAAATCTGTAATCAATATAGTATACCTAAATTTAAGTTGCCTTTATGACAATGACTATAATAACTAATATACAAACTAATTATTTATTTTACTTGCACAGTGCATGAGAAATACTAGTAGTGTAAACATGTACGTTTGACAAATGATCCGACAACAATCAAACACACAAAAATAATTTTCGTGACTTACACCAAAATATATTTGAAATTAGTGACTATTGTGGGACTTTCATGACCTTTTTCACAATTCGTGACTTTTCGGGACTTTAGTGACCTAGTAGACACCCTGGTAGATGAATACATGTTGTACTATCTATTCTACTCCACACCCCAGGTAGCTCTAGCATGACGCTACATACCTATTCCAAGCATTGATTTATTTGGTTGCTTTTGTGTTTTCTCAAACAACACAAGGCCTTGGTAGAGGTACACGGGATGGTAGGAATCAGCCACGGCCTGTTTAATGGGCCATCCCAGCCTTCCCCTGGAGTGATTTAGGAAAACCCTGGAAAATTAAAATCATGATGGCTGGAGTCAAAGATCAAACCCAGGTCCTCCTGAATGTGAGCCGAGGGTTTTATCACTGCTCAGCCATGCTCAGTATTGATGACAATGATTTGTTGTTGAACAGCGTCATTCACAACATGCATCTGAACAACAAACATCTCAGTCCTTCAACCAACTGGCACGACATAGCCCAATACTGATATTGAAGCATCTCAGCTGCTCTACAGACTTCACTAAAATATCACCTGTCATGGCTAAAACATGTTGTTTAGTACAATTTGTGAGCTCTGACATTCACCTTAGAGCTTGTTCCACTATGGAGATGCATACAATTTCCTTTGTTGGACAAGTGGTGTTAAATTTAGCAGACGGTTCCAGCCCCACAATCACGTCTGTGTAAGGGCCAATTAGCAGTATAAAGACGTATGAATCACAGTGTACGATGGTGTTGTAAGGTGTATTCTTGACTGGTAATATTTCACACTTGCAAAGGGCAGAAATGAAGAAGTGTTATGGTTGACACAGGTATGTGCATCATGCCTCATCCTAGCCTCTAAGACACCAGTCTTCTCACCCCTTGCTTTTACGAGATATTCAGGGGTGACCCTACAATTTCACTACAGATAACTGCAAATCGTATATGCCATCAATGCACTTTACAATATTCTGCACCAAGATGTCTATACTCAAAAAAGCACGACAATAACCACCATTCTCTCTCTCATTTGTGGCTACAATAAAATAATCTTTAAGGATTGGGTATATACATGTGTAATATTACTCTAGTGCTATACCTAAGCTGAAATATCTTATGCCTGTTTTCAAATTAACTTCTAACCACTGAATGGCCTGAGCAGGCAACCACCTTAAGGTACTACAACACCTTCTTGTTCATTATTTTTATGCTCGGTAACAGATACACCACTTCACACAGATGTGACATCTTGAGTGATAAATTTACGAGTTGGTTGTCTGCCTATGACACAAACACTTTGTACATGTTTAGAAGTACGTAATCACTAAGAAAAGAAAAAACAAACTATTCTTGGTATTATTTCAGCTGATCTGAAGTAACTACAGAGAAAATGTCCATGCTCAGAACAACTACTATAACCATGCTGTTTATTAGAGTCTACACTACTTAAATAACCTAGCAATGTTTCACAATTGCCAGAACGCATCAAATCAACCTTTCTGCATCACGCCTAACTTTATCTTTGAAAAATGTATTCTAGGAAGAAGCATAGGCCTAGGTAATTTAGGTATTCATACAAAAGTTAAAAACATTGTTTAAATTGTTAATACAAGCAAATTTTTTATCAGTTTATTTTTCTGTTTCAGACAACATGCACAAAAAACATCGTCTGGGACAGTCCAGCACCTGTGTATCAACATATAAAGCTGCCGCCCTCTCCTAGGTAAATAATAAAACAGTCTTACTTCTCTTACTTTGAGGGAAACAAACAAATGCTTTAGAAAATTTCAGAGGGACTAAAGAACATCACATGACAATTATCATTGCATACATGCTAATCTTCAACTTATAAACATGTTCTTCCCCTACTGCTTGACGACAACAAAAAATCTTATTTACCTATTTTATTATTTGGTAGAATCAAAAATACAAAGTAGATTTTACACACCAACTAAATTTCAACGAGAACCCCAATAGTTTTAGTACATTTTACTGAATGTATCAAAAAATGTTACAGTAGTAATATTATTAGGAACTGTCAAGTTAGGTGCCAATTTCCTGCCTATAATGTTACTGGTATTTTTTGTATAGTTACAGACTGATTGATTGTAAACAAAATTGTGAAGCTGTAAGTTACTATTGAGTAACATATACCTACATACATAAAATTATTCATTCTTGTATACACTACCATACTTTTATCCACGGTTCACTTTATAAATTATATAACAGTGTTCCACTGATTTAATGATTCATCATACTCTGCCGTAATTTAATCTCTGTAAGCTATTGTAAAGCAGAGGTGGATTTATACTTTTAGTTAAGATTTCATTCGTAGGTACATACCTTAATTTTTAAAATTTATAACACGGTACTAGAAGGCATAATATAAACATAATCTTAGGAAATAAAAAAAACATATTCAGTACTGTATTCAAACTTCTGATATAATTTATTTCAGGTTTAAAAAATTCACAGCATAATTACTGTCAAGGTTGTCATGTACCCCAAGGACCTCTCTCTTCATTTTTTCTGTATCTGCTGCTCCTTCCATAAGGTGCAATTAAGGGCACAAGCAGTTACCCTCCCTAGGAAAGGTTGAGCAAAAGATCTGCGAGTTTTGAGTTCATGTTAAGATGAAGGCTTTAAATAAAGTTGCATTCTCACCTCTGAGTTGTGAATGTGAGCTGCAAGGTATACGCAGAGCAAAGATAAAGGCCCTGATATTATGTTTAAAGCACTGAAATTCCTATTCGTAGAACACTTAACATCTCCTTTAAGGGCACCGCCTACACAATAATGTTTATAACTCGTCATAATGTTGTAGGGGATGGGAAGGTGGGTAAAATGATACAGTACAGTTAATGTCACAAAGGTGAGAAATACCCGTAATACAACACACAAATTATGGTCTGTGAGGTATGAAATGTCCACTGATGTAACAACTGGTGCAGTTCAACAAATCTGTCCTATTCTCTTCACCTGCTCTCTTGGCACATATTGTATGCAGTAATGGTAGTTAGAGGCACAGAAGTGCAATGTTGCCAGTCTGATGGTAGAAGTACGTAGATGAATTTGTAGTAGCAGTGCAAAGATTAATTTGTAGCGCAATAACAAATTAATGAGGTAGACCAAGTTGATTATAGAGTTGCCTAGGAATGAAAGGTATGTACTGTGGGACCTGCAGCGCCAAGCGATATCCTGTCAATACGCGATATCACACAAGAAACACATGCGAGATCATGAGAATGACCCCGACCAGGTGTTTGTAAATAACCAAAAATAAACTTAAATATAGATTATCAATATTTTAGAGCTTATTAATATCCTACACAATAAACTTGTAAGCTTTAAATGGAACAAATTCACATTAAATAAGTACTGTACTCTATACAAAAGACAGAAGCACAAGTATTTGTGCGTTGGTACTTGAAAGATACACACGAAAACCGAGGACGACACAATCATGGAAGCGCATATCATGAGGTTTCGATATGTGCTTCCGCAATTGTGTATTGTCATCTGTTTTCATGTGTATCTGTCAAGTACCAACACATTAAGTATTTGTGCTTCTGTCTTTTGTATATACTGATAGCTTAGCGGCCTGTTCCTATCATTTATCTCACATTTACACAGTGACGGTGTTTTAATCAAATATTTTCTCTGTGCAGATTTAACTTACTCTTCAAACAACTGGATGCCTTCTCAACAGCATTTGGCTGTGATCCTGCAACAGGCATGACAATGCCTGACAGTGAGAGGTGTCCAACTTTTCCCATGGGACCTACCAATGAAGCTGCTCATTTACCTACCTTTCCAGCAAACTGACAAACCACAATTTATGAACGGAGATCACTGTGCTAAGCATTCTAATCGAGGAAGAATTATAAAATCTTGCCACAGCATTATTATTCACGTTAACTACTCCTGCAGCCCTCACCATAATTACATAACCTTTAAACTGCAAATCAAATTACACACTACTTTTTCTAACTTAAGCAATTACCTTTTTTTTTTACAGTTTTTCTTTCCTTTTTGCATAGCTCAGCACAGAAAATACAGTTCTGTAATATAAAAGAATATACTGTGGGTATCAACAATAAATTTAATGTTTACTACAGACAACGGCCCATGACTGCTGCTAATTCACATTTGCAAAGAGAAAGTTTTAAGTAACTTAGTAAGAGAATGATCGGCAATGAAGAGGTGTATGCAATTTTCATACACACTAAAGTTAAACAAAACGTACAAAACTACCACTTTTAAAAAGGACATTGGAAAAGGGTTTAAAGTCCCTTACTTGAAGAAAAATAAAGGAAGAGCATGGTGGCACTCTAATAAAATATTAAGTATACGAGAAAATCCTTTTAAGGAGAGCAAAAAAAAATCTGAAGGATTGCATGAAGACTTCTTTCCCTAAACTGTAGTACTATATTTGTTTCACTGCTAATATTGTAAATATTGTACATAACAGGAACTTTTTTCAGACACTGTCCAGTTACAGAAATTAAATCATAAAATTTGTTTCGTCAAATTTTATTGTGTTGATTTTCATGTTTTATTTACTTTCCAAGTATAAAGGTTAATCTGAGGTTAAAAGTGATTAAATATAAACATGTCCTGGTTATGGAGTTACCTCTGTGGACCAGCCTTGACACACAATTTTAGGCATTTCTTTTAAACATAGTTACTTGAAGTGTCAGTAGACTATTTAACATGAATCTTTCTGCACTTTGTTTATCTCCACCCCCTCCATCATCTTCTATCTATAAGATTAACGTTTACTGGTATTATTGCAGTTCTCTTATAAGGTACCTGCTGAGCTTGGAAAGGCACTGACGTTGTAGGACGACCCCAACATGCTATCCCAAACTACACACACTTAAGTTACTCCTGCATCTGTCACACACAGACGATATAATACAGTGTTTTATTTCACTTCTCAAGGGACCTGAAAAAAGTATTGTAAAATGCAAGAAATTGTAACAATGGGGAACTTTCTAATGTAAAATATGAACATGGGAACTCAAAAAGTAGGACGTAAAAAAATGATTCTACTGTACAGTCAGTTGGGGTAACTTTGTACCACCAGCCTAGTTTAATTCCAAATGAAGTATTTCAGAATACGTCAACAAAGTTGTGTTATGGATTAATAAATTTGTCAATCTTAAAGTTTTCATAGTGAATGCCACATAACTATTACCAGTACAGTAGAACCCCGATTTTACATTCCCCTGAATTACACTTTCCCCTTAAATACACCATTTTTTCTGGTTCCCATTATTTTCCCTATGTTAACAATGTATTGTATTCCTGCCATTTACACTTCAGTTGATACTTGCTTCCCCTGATTTACACTTATTTTTTTATGAAGCTATCAATATTTTCCCCTAAAATTTCAAATT
>PNEQ01071400.1:0-47488 GCA_003012365.1 Medauroidea extradentata
TAACGTGTGCGTGCAAAATATCAGAGAAATTTCCTGTCGCAATCTATTACAAGGGATGCTATAAATCTCCCTCACTGCAGACTTACATAATACCAGATAACACCAAGACATGTCATCAGAATTCTTGTGTGTATGGGATCCAAAACCAAAAGGTGTTTTCATAAATCCAATGACGAAGAGTAACATCTTTTGAATTATTGATCCATATCCATGCTCATTTTGCCGGAATTCTGGAACATTTAACTTCCATTTACACACCTGATGTCAGATTTCAGGAGGGGGGGGGGATGAAATAACTTGTCACGTAAGGTACATTCCTATTCAAAAATAATCTCGCTATCTCCATGGGTTTACGAATTACCGAGAATTATTTGGAAACACATTACATTTCTTAACGACCTTTTGGGTAAATTTTTGAGGAAAAAACACTATGAAATTTCTTAACGGCCTTTTGGGTAAAATTTTGAGGAAAAAACACAATGAAAGCAGGTTTTTTTTATTTTTAAGTATTTATGAAGGCTTGTAAGAATCAATTAGATATCTCAGCAGGTTGGAAAGTATTCGTTTAAAATAAATTTTAAGTTTTTCACCCTTCATTTAGAAATTTGAAAAAATCTAAAATACACAATACTTTGAAGCAAAAATAATGTAATCTCTCAAAACTCATTTACTTCCTGTCACCACTTTAATTTCCCAATTTAGAAAAATTCCTTCTTGTTTGGAGTTCACGGCATGAGGGGAATTCACCTTGAAAATTTCGTGTGTCTAGGTCCAGAGGTTTGGGCTGTGTGTGTTGATATGTCCCTAGCCACGCCGCCGTGTCACTCGTGGTGCATGCGATACTTATAGAGATAAGTAATCTCAATACCCACACTCTTCGCCTCTTTCCCCCCTCCCTCCCCTCCCTCTTTGTGTTTAGTCCGAGTAGGGAGAGTCCGAGCGATGAGAAGGGCGAAGCAGAAAAGAACAAAGGAAAAAGCTACATTTAAGGTGGTTCAAGTGGTGGCCGCTAGATGTCATAGCACGCAGCGAAGAGCAGTACATCCTCACTCTACAAAGGCTCGCTGCCAACTGACTGCCGATATCCGGCTCCCTGCGTTATATACGATCTAACTGCGCGCTGATAGCATACAAGTACACGTTTGTGGACGGTTTAGGCCTGTTTGCAGCTTATTCCCACACATGACTGATTTTCAGCGTGCACCATTTCCCTTAACGTTGCCTACAGAGTTGCACCATGTTGCGACACCGATATGGTGTCACGTCTCAGTAATGTGACGAGGAGGAAGTACAAAGTTTATTGTTGCACCATACTGCGACACATGTATGTTCTAACTCGGCGAGGAGGGGGAAGTTGTACAGAATGACATCATGGTATGGAAGCGATGAGTGTCGCGTGATGACCACATGATTAACTTGCGTGTGGTGACTTGGGAAGAAGGGAAATTACTAAAGGCTGGTGTTGATGAGGGGAGAGGGGAGACGTCTGCCAGTGTCTTGAGTGTTAAGTATGGCGGTTGTAGTAAGGAAGCCCGTGTTGGCATATAGTGTTAGTTACATTTTATTTCAATTAAAAAAGTTGTATTCTATATGAAGTGTGAGAGGGGATAAGTAGGAATGCGAAATCGAAAAGTTTTCGGAAGAATCAGAGAAAGTTTATGTGAATGGATTTAATGGAAATCGTTCTGGTGTAGCTAGGGGACATGGCGGAGGGACATAAGGGGGCTTGTCGAGGTGTGGTATAGTAACGTACTTAAATTAATTTTATAAAAAATGTTTTACATTATGAGATATGAGTAGGATGTGTTTGAAATGAAAAATAAACAATGGAAGACTCGGAGGAAACCCCTATATTTTTATCGGATTTTTGGAAAACATTCGGGGATTGCTAGGATATGAGTCATATTTAAGTTATTAGCATGGAGAGTGTGGGGGAGCCCATCCATGTGTGATGTAATTATTTATTGAACTTAATTTTACTAAAAAATGGTTTAACACTATGAGATGTGAGTGGGGTGTGTTTGGAATGCAAAATCGAAAACATTTCTGATGACTCGGAGAAAGCCCTATGTTTTATTAGATTGGATTTATTGGAAATCATTCTGGGATACCTAGGATAGAAGTCGGGTTTAAGTTACTACCATAAAGAAGAGTGGAGGAGCCCATGCAGGTGTAATATAGTTATTTACTTAAATTATTTAACCAATAAAATGTGTTTACAGTATGAGATATGAGTGGGGTGTGTTTATAATGTAAAATAGAATAAATATTGGAAGACTTGGAGAAAGCAGTTGAAGTGTACTGTACAATTGACAGTTCGTTTTTTTTTTTTTCAAAGTAAAGTTGCACAGTGATTATATCCTGTTTGAAATCCGGTTTTCCCAATAATAGTTATTACAATAGGAAAATATAAGTCACTGACACTATTAGACAAAGATTGTAGCAAGCCACGTGTAGCACACACCATCATTTCACCAGAAAATTTTTAACCATTGAACCAAGAATTAAAAGTAATAGGTGCAACAGCTGAATTACCCTCACCAACATGTTACACAACACTAACATTTCAAATTAAAGGGCATTCTTACATTCATGACTTCATAGTAATAGAAAATATGTAGTACGATATCAAAATAGGTAGGATGCGACTTCTTTAAAAAAAAATTGGTTAGTGCCAGACCTGCATGCAAGAGTATCGGTAGCCATAATTAAACACAAACATAATAAAATACTGACAGTACCTTCATTTAAACAAATTAGAGGAGGGAAAATTTTTATTCAGTGCAATAGAAAAATATCTAATGTTCCAAATGGCCGACACATGAGGTACAGTTACACAGAATGAAATACTTTTGTTAAGTACTGTCTCTGTACCATTTTTTGTCCAAAACTGATTAACAGTTCCTGATGTGCGTTTTATTACATTTAAAATTATTATTAAAATTATTTTTCCAAGTGGCATATATAAGGTATATTCTTAGTACGTAATGATTTACTTATATTGTGCACTACTTCCAACAAACACATTTCGGTCAAATTCAGGTAAAAGGTACCTAACTTACTTCAAGAAAACCTGCAAATTTCGGATGTGGCTATTTTTTTTGCAATTGTTGACATTTAAGGTAATAGAACTGTGATACTAACGGAAACAGTAATGCTGTAATTGTAACCATTTGCATTAAAATCGGATGAACTGTTTTCGACATACATAAAATTAACTTAATTTTAAATGGCTGTAGTTTTTTAAATATGCACCTAGAAAACATGAAATACTGAAAAGTAATGGGGCCTTACTAAATTTTATGGAAATCGTTCAAATATTTCAAAAGGTTATTATGGAAAACAAATGTAGTAAAAAACTGTAAGGTGATTGAATAAGCATATTTTTACGAAGTACCAGTAATGCGAATTGGGGTAAGGGAACTGAATAACCCTAAGAAAAAATTTCGGAAAAGTTTTTTATACATAGAAGTTTTTTATACATGTATCACACCCGAACAGCCTCAGACGATTATAATAAGGGAAAAAGTTATCTTGATGGATGAAAGCTGACTTTATAGCCACCAGCTCATGTGGTTCCCAAAAACTGCATAACAATGAATAAAAAAAGTGCTGTTCACTCTGGTGTGTTCATGTTAACAAGAAACCTAACTTATACACTGTTTGGTTTCATACCGCTAGGGTACACATAGGAGCAGCGATGGTTGAATGTCTGAGCACTCGCCTTTCTCCATGGCGATCGGGTTCGATACCCACGGGGTAACCCCTGGATCTTCTCGTGTAGGAAACGTTCTGAACGATGTTGCTGGTCGGCGAGCTATCTTGGAGAATTCCTGCTTCTCCCGCTACCTTATTTTAGTGCTACTCAATTGTAGGGTCTTATCCCATGTCACACCTCAGGGATGGAGGCAGCCCACGGATCACGTGCAAACATGCAACCAGCTCATATGACATTGTTATGACACGTTACAGTAGTAGGAATATAGAAATACTGGGACAGTGGCTGGTGGCTTCGGATTCTCGGATTCATGTCTGCCATATTGGATGATGTCGCAGCCGCAATCTTGTTTCCGAGCGCCATCTTGTTTCCTGTCGCCATCTTGGATTACATCATTTTCAAATTTTTCCAAAATTATATTCCTAAGAAATTATTTTGGATCCATCCTCCATGTTGGAATAATTTTCCCACGCCAAATTTCAACAGTCATTTTTTTATGTGTTCTGGTAACCGCCATATTCAATTTTTTTAATTTCTGCCAATTTTCAACAGTCATTCATTTCCAGCCCGGAGCCCTCCATAGTTAATTTTTAAAATTCCCTTGCCAAAAAAATCGACTTGTTTATTTTCTATTTACTCACTTGATTCGACTCCACAAGTATACATATGTGTTTAAGGATGGCGGGTAATGTACCATAGACGGGGCTCTCGCTCCTATCACCAATATTATTTTTTTATTCATGCTTTCAGGCAGCAAGATAGACAAGTCTTGAGATGCATGATAAGACACCACATTAATTGGTATTTATTTTGTGGAATAATTATTGCATTTTATTTCTTCCAATCAATTACTTAAATTTTTAAACCTATTATAGTAATTAATTGTAATATAGTGTGGCATGTAAATACTGATTGAGTGTACAAGGACTGGTGCATCTGATGCAGTTTAAGAAAACGTTATGACAGGCATATGAAATAATGTCTCTCAACACACACAATGTAAAGTTTAAAAAAACACAATATTTCAACACTAATATATACACAATACACAAAAACAAACTATAGATGTTGAGGCGGCTGGGCAGATCCTCGACCCACCATTGTTCGAAGGAGTAAAATGACTTCTTCCTGGAAATGATCAGTGGCTGTGTGGTTGATCCCCGCCATGGAGTGCTGGGCTTGTAGCTGGAGCCGCAGGTCCAGAATTTCTTCATGCTGGCCCTGGACCTGAGCCTGCAGTGCAACAAGCTCTCGCCGCATCTCCTCCCCCATGTTGTTGTCCTCTTCCTCCTCCTTTCCTTCCTCAGGGACAGCGCCCTCCTCCACATCATCATCGTCATCCTCCACCACGATGGACACCATGAGAGTCACCATCATAACGGGTCACCCTGCTGCAGGCCCGGCAAAGTCGTTAGATCTCTTGGCTGCCCCAAACACTCCAATGACTTCCACCTCGTCCTCGTCATCGGAGAGATCGGAGTTCTGCCGCAGGTTATTCAGTGGTAATGGTGGTGGTGAAGCCGATGTCTGACAGACCCCTGCCACAGCAGCATTGTACAGCTCGTCGAGTGCACTGTGGTCCTTGCTACTCCAGTTGTATGTCTCACTCGACAGCTTAACATTGACTGAAGCGCCAAGTACTCAGGAGACATCTCCTGGCACACATCCCCTCCCCTACAGCCAATGTGTATTAAGACTACCCTACCCCTCCCTTCATGAGGCAACAATCTACATCACTATTCTTAAGGAGAGCCACAGGCCCCACCATGTCGCCAAGTTAGTGTGCTGGTCCCAACTTGTGTGCGAAGTGAGTGAGCATGACTCAAGGGCTGTGGCTACATGCGAAAGTCGTGCATTACCAGGCTTAATAGTCCAAGCCATTAGACACCTGTTCAGTCCAGTACATTGCGAGGGCGAGATGACGAAACTGCATTCCTTACCCAGACCAGCTCATCGCCTCGAGTTTCAACACGCTCAAAGTTTTGTGTGCCTTCCAGGCACCCCAGTAGCAGTCTTATACCATTCCCAGTAAAAATAACATTTGCTCTAAATAATAACACTGAAATTCAGTTTTAAACAAATATATTTATTTCTTCATACATAAGAATTGACTTTGTTTAAACGTAGTATCTGATTTGCGAATCCAACTGTCGTAGTTTGCATCGAACCCCAACCATCGCACAAGAACCTTATTTCCTTTGTTCTTCAATACCTTCTCAACCAAATACGTGTTTGGATAATTGGTAACTTGAATTTCTTCGTCACAGAAACCTACTCGAACAACCTTGCCTTCCACATCTACTTAGTAGTATGTCCTTGGTTCGTAGTGACGAATCTTGACCACTTTGAATATTTCAGTGCTCCAGTTTGCTGTGTAGCCTTTAGTAAATGTTACCTTTACTCGCGATATCTTTACATAGTCTCCAACCTTCGCTTTAGGTTTGTGCAGGTCCAGTTTCTTCTCATTTTTATAAACAGTGAGCAGTAAAGAGTTGTCCTTGACATCTGCAGGCTTCATGTTCGTAGTTCGATGTACTTTATGATTATATTTTGATACAAGTGTGGGCAATACATCCATCCACTTGTAGCTTCCATGAACTGAAAATTTCTTCCACATTTCATTTTTCAAAGTACGACTAAAGCGTTCCACCGTACTAGCAACCCTTATGACCACCGTGGGTTGAATAATGGTTTACATTATATTTTGACATCAGTGCTCGAAATGATGAATTGTAGAATTCCTTACCAAGGTCCGTGTGAAGGTTCATGCATGGACCTTTATCTTGCAAAACAATATTCCTGGCATTAGTTACATCACTGCCACTCTTAGTTTTTACAGGCACTGCCTAAGCATATTTACTGTAACAGTCAATAACAGTCAGCATGTACTTGTAGTCTTTATTCTTGCAAGCATAAGGAATCATTTCAACCAAGTCTGCTTGATACAAGTCCTTCAAACGAAAGAGCTGTACTTTATGTCGAGGATAATATTACGTTGCAGGCTTGTGCAGCTCCTCAGCGATGTTTAGACGACTCATTCTATGTATCTGTCTTCACACAATTCTTCGATGGTGCTAGATTTTTCATTTGTATGTGAATTATTTCCAGTCTACTGAGAAGCAACAAGTAGACACAATCTGTCTACAATTTCATTAACATAATTCCAGTAAACATATTCTGAAAGTCTCACATCTTATATTTTCTTATGTACATCGAGACCAGATCCTATTATTGCTCCTACATCAGGGAACAGCCGGGAAAAAATGTGGATTTTCGGGTGTTTCATCCTTATATTCATTGCTGCTAGAATCACTATTTTTCAAACGAGCACTCGTAAGTTTCCAATGGCATTTATACTGCTGCAGGGCACCATTCGAATAATTACCAGGATTCTGTTTAAACAGTAATTCGTAGAGTTCAGAAGCCAGCTTGATTACGACAGAGTGCTATTTTACGTCATTATTAGGCAAGAATAATATTTGCTTGTTTTCCAAGAAATTTTTTTTATGTTGCTTGTATACTCCATATGTCCTATCCATGGACCGTGAGTTTTTCAAATAATTATGAAGCATTGTGCTTTGTTCCTTCTTCTGTTTCCTCTCGCAGAGAGGCAAATCGTCTTCGTCAACTTATTGTACAGGTTTCTTGCATTTCGCTATAGATTGAGGCTCTTATTCCTTATGCAATATCACAGGAGGAGATGGTTTCGGCTTCAAACTGTCCAGTCTGTCTGTTATATTTTTGAAAGCTTCTTCATTAATCATATCGCATCCCATTCTAGCACGTTGAGCTACTGAGTATTTTGTGTCAATACTTTTAAACATGGCGTGTAAGTCACCGACACTGTCAGACATTTCACTACCCACTCATAATGACAAGGCTATGTTGTTTTTCTTAGGTAGTGGCCTAGAGCTTGACTTGTTACTTTTACTTTCAAAAACTACGACAGAAGGTGGATTATAAAATTACATTAGCATGTTTTCAATATTTTTGATCAAAGCTTCAAGTTTAGTAATGTGCATTGTAATCTGGTCCAAGACTTTATCTGCACCAAAAGTTTCATTTATCAAACATTCTATTGCATTAAGTTTCCTGTCCAGCAAATTCTCCACATCAACAGGAATAACCCTGAGTTTAACATCCCCATCATTTATCATACTTGCAATATAATTTCTTGTTCTGTCTAGCACATTTTGTATTAAACTAATAAAATCACCCTGAAGTGTGTAAATATATGCCTTCTTAACAGCATCACTATCTTCTCCCGAACTTGCAATATTTTTAAGTCTTTTTCCTTAGGCACTACAGTTCCCATCATCGTAGGCACTAAATAACTTTCCATTTTACATTTAACACCAGTATGGCCAAACTTTGAAAATATGTAGCTCATTTCTCACTGATAAAGGCGTATGAACTGATCGAATCCACACCGGTATCTCCCTTTAAGTAAGGGAAAGTCTTTAGTTACTACAAGGAATCCAAGAGTATCACTCCAGCAAAATCACACACCTCTTTAAAATTATCGACTGTCATGTCTGTATTAACATGATCAGAGTAAACCTGTCTCAAGTTCAAGTTATCCATGCAAAACATAACCAAATGGTTAACATTATCTCTCAATAACTGTTTGGGAATCTGTGAATAAGTCTGGAAAAGGTAAAAGGAATCTAATGACATATGTCTTCCCATGCAAAAGTATTCCTGGATACAATCCTGTTTCTCACAAGCTACATCATCGAAAACAAGCACAGAGTTTGGTAGAGCTTGACTTGGCAGTACATCTGCTTCATTGTCGTTGAATGAAAATCACCCGAGTTCATCCACATAACTTATAATTTTTCCAAGTCACCGATACTTTGGCTGTTGCAGTGATTTCGAGTATAGGTACACATTCTCGAACCCGAGACCATTAAGCTCCTCCAGCAAGAATAACAGCACACATGTCTTACCACAGATTGATGGCAATGCTATGATTCAGTGCACTCTCATATTAACCTATCCCTCATTAGCTCTAATTCCCAGGTGATCTAGACATAGCAGTAGATATTAGAAGTAGTAGTAGCGTATATTTGAGTGCAGTGTTAATTCTGTTATATTTTTGGTACACAACACTTCACTTACAAAATAAATTAATATAATTTACGGAAAAAGGTTCCACTAAGCTCAAAAATAAAAAATAATGAGATTTTCTTACAGCTCAACAAAGGAACTAGTTTTTCTACACAAAATACAGATCATAACAGTCATGCAAACACCTACTCAGATATACAGGACAATACTGACTCAGGCAGACCAATCACAAGACAATATTTGCAACAGTTACAGACATCACAGGAATACGAAACTCCCAATAATTTCTCCAGCGTTAAAAAAGAAACAGTATCACACACCCAAACACAGAAAAATATTCCAGAATACATTAAAATTTTGTCCCTGTCATCATGAAATGGGGCTAATATGGGTGCACTTGTGACTGCTTATTTTAGCTGTAGATCGGATTGTTGAGGAATATCCCCCAAAAGTGTTGTACCTTTCTTGGTTAATTGTGTGAGGGGCTGAGCTATTTGTGAATGATTTTTAGTATATTTTCTAAGAAATTAAGTTAAGTCTAAAACTTAATGTAGTTTCTTGATATTCATGGAAGGTGGCATTCCTTGAATAGCTTTTATTTTTTCTATGTATGTTCCTAATCCTAATGGAGTAAGTTTGTGGCCTAGTATGCTAACTTCTTGTTGAGCAAAATTACATTTCTTAGGGTTTAAATTCACACCACAGATTTTCTGAGTATTTAATGTGCTCTTCAAATATGTTGCCTATTACAAACAAATCGTCGGCATAAGCAACCATTGTTGCCATTGTATGTATCCTATCATTCTGTCTACAAATTCGTGGAAATACCTTGGACTGCTGGATAATCCTATTGGCATTCTACAATACTGGAATAGTCCTAACTGGTCAATGGTGAAAGTTAATTTGTGCCTCTCCTCTCTTTTAACTGGTATTGCATATAAATGGCTAAATATGTGTAGGCTAGTAATGAATTAATATTCTGTATCATCTGTAAAGTATCCTCAGTGCATGGAACTGGGAAATTTATCTTAGGTATATACTTATTTGAATTTCTGAAATCCGAAAGAAATATGATACTACCATTTTTGTTAGGGATGACTAAACATAATTCTGTATATTGGCTGTTAAATTTTTCTATTATTTCTGTCTCCAATATTTCTTGTATTTGTTTAGGTACTGCATCTCTCTGTTTTGGAGCTAACCTGTATGGTCTCCAATATATTGCCTTATCAGAATTTAGTTCTACTTGCATTTAAAAATTTTGATTTCTGTAATTTCTGTTAGTTTAAATGCAAATTTGTCCTTATATTTTAGTAGAAATTTTTTAATTTCTTTTTTTTTCTGTGGGGTGCAAATTGGAATAATTTGTTGCAGTGGTGTGTAATTTTTGTCTGTTTCTAACATTAGATATTTTTCTATTACACTGAATAAAAATTTTCCCTCCTCTAATTTGTTTAAATGAAGGTACTGTCAGTATTTTATTATGCTTGTGTTTAATTGTGGCTACCGATACTCTTGCATGCAGGTCTGGCACTATCCAATTTTTTTTAAAGAATTCTCATCTTACCTATTTTTATATCTTACTACATATTTTCTATAACTATGAAGTCATGAATGTAAGATTGCCCTTCAATTTGAAATGTTAGTGTCGTGTAACGTGTTGGTGAGGGTAATTCAGCTGTTGCGCCTATTACTTTTAATTCTTGGTTCAATGGTTAAAAATTTTCTGGTGAAATGATGGTGTGTGCTACACATGGCTAACTACAATCTTTGTCTAATAGTGTCAGTGACTTATATTTTCCTATTGTAATAACTATTTTTGTTGTGGCCATAATTTCAGATGTAATAGACATAATTTTGATCTCATTTTGTTGTGGTCAGAATGTTTTGTATGTTTGGTTTTCTGTGTTTCTCCTTGGTGCTTGAGTTTTGTTTTCGTTACTTGCTCTATTGCTAAAGTGAAAATTTTGTTTTTGTTTGTTATCTACCCTTGTTTTTGAATATTTTGTTTTAAATTTTTGAAATATTTCCTTAATAGCTGTCTTCCAATCAATATTGTAATTTTGACATATGGGACCTTTATGCGGACATAAAGCACATGTATTGGAAAATTGGATTCTAGGTCCTTATTTGATAAGGTTGTGATTGTTTTTTAAATTTTTATTAATGTCTGTGCACAGTGTCGGTTCTGGATCTGCCTGGAGTTTCCTTCCAATTTCATTTACCAGAGGTTCTAAAACTGTTCCTTTACCTTACAATATGCTTGTGGTATGTTTGGTTCATACTTTTGTTTGTTTCAGTCTTCTGTATTTTCTGAAAAAAACTGTTTCTTGTTAACTGACTCTACTTATTTGTTTTCATATTGTGTCGGTTTTCCTATCGATATGGTACTCTGGTTTCTCTTTTCAATTTTTTTTTTAAATTTTAATGGTACCTAATTATCGATGTGTTGAATTGATAGAATTGATAAACATTTCTTATCTGGTTTACAGTTTCTATTAGTTTTCTGTGCATAACAGGGCTTATCTCTGGTGCCTTCTGTGGCTTAGTATCTCCCATTTTGTGTTGTGTAGGGCAGGATGTAGGGGAGATATCTACATCCCCTGAAACTCGTTTATTTTTGGCTTGGTGACTGTCTTATGAGGCCTCTGATTTGGTGGTGTGTAAGGGGTTCATTATAGTGGAGTGATGCTGAAAGATATTGGCTTTTTTGCTAATGGAAATGGGGGGTACTTTAAAGACTGGTGGCATTAACAGAATTCTGTTTTGTTGTAGTGTATGAGTGTCGGTTTGCATGTTAAGTGTTTGTTGTTGCTCATTATTCTGAGTTTGTGTGGTAAGTTTAGAGATCTTTAGTTATAGTTTTTCCATGTATGGACTTTCTGATTTCTGTTTTTTTTTTTTTTGCAGTTTTCAAACGTTTTTGTTAGTACCTAAATTGCACTTCTTCAATGTGTTTTATGTTCTGTCCCATTTCTGCTAGAGTAGTGTTTTTCTTTACAACTAATTTATCTACTAGTGATGACAGAAAAGGTTCCCAAAGAAATTTCCACAGTATCTTGTTCTCCTAAGTTCATGCCTGCCTTCTCTGCGAGAATCAATATTTCCTGAATATGCACCTCCGCAGCCTCGCCTGTACCTTTTATTCTACTGTAGAGCTGTTGTCTGAATTTAAGTTTGTTTTCTCTGTGTGTGGAGAATGTGAAAATTACTTTTCCTGTAAGTAATTCCATGTTAATGGTTCTTGTGAAGAGTGTAATGAGGTTGTGTTATGTGTGTTTTGATATAACTTGTAAGTGAAATTCCAGTATCTTAATTTTTTGGGTGTCAACCCCTTCGTTAATTTCGCATGATTTGTTGTATGTGTTCAAAAAGTCATTAATGTTTTCAGCTGGGTTCCCACTAAAGTTACCTATTTGCATAGGTTATTGGAAGACAATTTGGAACAGTGCTTTGTTTCCTGCCATTGAAACTTTTCTGTCTGGTCCTATGTAAAGTAAAGCGATCTATGGAATATATTTATGTGTGTGGGTGTGTGATACTGTTCCTTTTTCAATGTCTGAGACATTATTGGGAGTTTCGTATTCCTGCGATGTCTGTAACTGTAGAAAGTATTGTCTAGTGATTTGACTGCCTGTGTCAGTATTTTCTTGTTTATCTGAGTAGGTATTTGAATGACTATTATGATCTGTAATTTGTGTAGAAAACTAGGTCCTTGATTATCTGTAAGAAAATCAGAAAACTCTTTAATTTTCTGCTTAGCAGATTCTTTTGCCGTAAATTAATTTTTTTTGTAAGTGAAGTGTTGTGTACCAAAAGTGTAACATAATTAAAACTGCTCTCAAATCTACACTATTACTATTTCTATTATCTACTGCAATGTCTAGATCTCCTGGAAACAAGAGCGAATGCGGGATAGGTTAATTTAAGAAGTAGTATGTGACAGGATGAGGGTGTTGGATACGGGTTGCTTCGCTAGGCAGCAGAGAGTCGGGGCCGAATACACCTTCGCCAATGTTAAAAAAGTTTAGCAGGGAAGATTAGGATAAACAAGCTAGATAAGAAAGGTAACTGAGTTTATCAGACACAGAAGATACAAGAAATTACAGTAACATCGGAATTAAGGCGAGTGGAAGAGTTAATATAAGGCGAGAAACGAGATAGGTAAGGGATCGCTCTCCTTCACTAACCAACAAGAGACTCACCGCTCATACCACCGTTGAAGGTAGAGTTATATTCAGGGGGTAGCACCCAGACTCAAACCCAAAGTCCCTAGTTGCGGTCACCACCGGAGCAAACGACTCTCTCGCCGACTCCCTTCTCCAACTCCCCCTGGTAGCTAGTTCGATGTCAATACCATTCTTCCTACCCCCACCAAGCTGTCAAAATCCTCCCATTTGATAGGATCCCAGCTATGCCCAGGGGTGGAGCAATTCCTACTGAATCCAGGAGTTTGCAAGAGTTTTCGGTAAGTGTTAAGATGCACTAAACTCTTTAATTCATTGGATTCCTGAGGCACCTTTTTGCCGCAATCCACATCTATTTGGTGATTTGTTGATTACCCAGCATCCACTGACCGCCTTTCTGCGATGCCTTCGATGCCACGGGATTGCGTCACCGTAACAATATGTCAGTGTGTTTGTTGAAGATGTACTATATTCCGTCCCCAACTTAAACGTCTGTTCCGGCAACTTTTTTTCATCTTTCGTCTCTTTCGTCTTCTCTACACAAAAGGTTGTGGGCTCTCCAAATAGTATAGCAGTAGTATATGAGTGTACCATGCATTTGGGCGCTTTGAACAGAGCATGCACAGTTCTGCATAAGTGCAAGTTGCGGAGCAGTGCCACGGTTTTTATTGTTATCGTAGTCTCTTAACCTGAAAGACTGAACTACAAGCACAGCAAATACATTTTTATTATTTTTAACTAATCTAAACAAATGTAACCAAATTTAAAATAATGCTAATTCTAATGGGAAAATAGCGATGAAGTGACCTGCACAGACAAAAATTAACAGCGAAGAGTGATACACTGTTAGTAGAGTCCACAGCCTATTTCTCTCTTCACCTGAAACAAGATGGTGTTGAGCGTTCGATTTTTCAGGTCAGAATGCCTCGAAGTTACTGAGATCATTCCCTTGTTTATTTTCTTTTGCGGAAGAGTTGTGAGGGCAATGTGACGTTTGCAGCCAGATCAATCGATTTTTTACTTATTGGTTTGTCTTACATCATATACAAAGTTGTATCATGCTATTGGTAAAACAACTAAAATATAATACATGGCACTCATTATATTTGTAACAGATAACTCTGTTAATGACTGTATTTAACAATTATAGATCGGTTTTTTGAATTCCTAAGAAAATTATAACTAAGAAATTTCCGATTGGGTATTAGTATTTCTTTAACTTGCTTGTAACCTGTGACTGGATTAAATAAAGAAGCAAAATTTTTGTGTTTTTATTTACTTTTGGAAAATGCGATGGTTATTCACACATCAGGTAATGTAGTTTAATTAAAATCTAGTAGTGAATTTCAGACAGTAGCAATTTCACAAATAAAATACATAGTTTCATGTACAGTATTTACAACATGCACTACATCCAAACTTTTATACGAAGCAACTGTATTGTCATTTAGGCTCTTTGGCAGCTAAAAAAAGGTGCTAAAATCTCTAAATTACAGGGGAAAACTTAATCAACAATATGAAAAATATCAACAAAGCACAAAACACCGATCCTAATTTTAACCATTTCAGTAGTATATGTAAGTAAAATTGGGGAAAACCGGATTTCAAACAGGATATAATCACTGTGCAACTTTACTTTGAAAAAAAAAACGAACTGTCGATTGTACAGTACACTACATCTTTTGGTAGCATGCAAGCTATGAGTACTCTGTGATATATTACTCGAGAAGCTATACACCGGGTCAATATACTAACATATTTAGTATTGGTAGTACAAGGAGAAGTAGCACTTTCTAGAATAGCATCTTCAAGATGCAGATAAGCTTGTCTTGAGACACTTAAAATTTACTAGCTAACCTCGACGTGGACCTCTTCACTATCTGTCCCAGTCGCAGATTAGTTAAACGAAACAATGGTGGCACAAACCCCTCTCCTATAATTAGGATGGCACTTAAAAAAGTAATAAAATCGGCGACAGTCACATCCGGCTCTTTCGAAAATGTCATGATCAGTTATTTTTCTCTATAGCTTTGACAGTGATGTATAAGATTTTGCCAATGGATCAAAAAATCATGTCTAATAACGTTCAGCTCCGCGAAATAATACATTATATAGACAATCTGCAACATTACAAAAGTAAATTTACTATAGAATTGAATAAAAAATTTGCGTTAAAAAAGGAAAGTGTAGTCTTCATACTGATTAGAGTGTTTGTACCAATGAGAATAGTAATGAAATCTTGCAATCAATATAATTCAGTAAAAGTAATAATTCCATAAATTCACAAAATTTGCCATTTGACATAAATGTTTTGTGTTAAAACATTTCCTCACACATGAATATTAGTTCTATATTAAATAATATAACCTGTTGCGTAATGCCAAATAAGAAATGTACCAAATTCACAGAATACTCCCTTTTGACATGCGAAAATCGTTTTTGTCAACACTGGGATACAAAGCTGGAAAACGATTGCATAGAAGTTCTTTACATAGTCTAATACATCAAAATCCTTAGTGCAACAGCTATTTACTTTCGGCTGGGTTCATGTGTACTACGCAACATTTTGTGTCTGGAAAAAGTTGCCACATAAAAAAATGCAAAGACTTGTAGAAATTAATTTTTTACTAACCACTATCTATATTTGCTTACAATAAAGCATTTAAATATGGTGACGACCGAGTTATCAGCATATTGGTCTTTCTGTTACAACTATCCTAATTTCAAATCCCCACAGTGTCATAATTTTTTAATTTTTAAATTTTTTTTTTTCATATTTTATGTGAATTTATTATCAAATGACGAAGTTTTGTTACGTTTCTGCTTGTAAAAACATTAGTTTCGAAACATAACGCATACTAAAAACTTATTCCCAGGATTGTAAAAAAAATTCCACACTGCTGTACTTGACTTTTAGTAACTTGACTGATGCAAATATTACCCACAGTCGTGTAAAAATAATTTTTCTGCTGATTTACCAACACTACTAAAAACAAAGTATACACATTCAACTTGCAACAAACCTTGCGGCATTCTATTTTTTTTTTTATTCTGTCATTTCAAAATAAATTAAGTTGTGTTATTATTTCCTCCTTCAACATTCTGTCTACACTTGCTGTTCCAGCTCGCATTCGGCACGTTTTGTATTCTTACAGTGTTAAAACAAATGCCTTCAGTTAGATTGTTGAAGGTGACATACGACATCTTATAGAAATTTGTTTGTAGTTATTGTAAATTGTAACATAAAAGTGAAATATAAAGAAGGCCACATTCGTAACAAGATGTAATGTTATTTTTAAGAATAAATTTCTTTGTAACCGATAATATTTTATAGACTACATAAAAAAATTGAAATATTTCAATTTGTTTCCACAATGATTTATGGATCCACAGAAGGTAGCGAAATATATGTTTTAAATCGATAAATACTTAACGAGCACCACTAATTCAAAGGGAATTTTCTTTTACCCGTTTTCATTTTGTTCAATTCCACGATTGTTAAATACACCGCCACGAAGTGTCAACATATGAACTGGACTTTGTGATTACGGCCTCCTGTCACAACTTTTCACTTTCTCACTTCATGGATTTCAACCTGACTAATTGATACACGCTTCCACTCGAACGCAACTCCCTTCGAATAAGTAAGGCGTATACGAGAGGCCGATGTTGTAGCTTACAATCTCCGTCTCGTTTACGTTTTGCGCCGTACGAAACGATTCGCATACTAGGTCTACTCGCACGAACTCGAGCTTAGGTCCCCAGGTCGTGTCGTTTTGCACCGTGCATCTATAAGCTTTATCATTGCACAGGCCTATTAGAAATACTACAGATGTTCGCAAACAATATGAATGAAGTGTACAGGGAGAGCTCCAAGACATTCCCCTCCATTGCCTTCACACGGCGACCTCGAAACATTAGCGTTCTTACCTCCCCTACCCGGGGCTACACTTAGGTTTGTCAAGCAGTAGAGCACTCGCCTCCCTACCAAGGTGGTTCAGGTTCGATTTCTAGCGGGGTCGGTCCCCGGACTTTCGCATGTGAGAATCGTGCCGTATGATGCCGCTGGTCGGCACATTTTCTCGAAGATCTTTACCCCACCCTACATTTCAGCGCCGCTCCATATTCATATCACGTCATCCCTCACCAGCGCTAAAGATTTAGCCATTATTGCTGGCCAAAAAAAAAATCCCTTCACAAAGAGGAAATTACGTTTCAAAAAGTAGCTGATTATAAAATACTGAAAGTTTTTGAAACCAATTAAATCACGAAGAAAGCATCGGCATTTTAATTAAAACAATTTTAAAAAATCACAGTCTTCTATGTGTGTTCAAAGGTGACATTATTAATAAGGCTGTGCTTTCTTCGTCATCAAAAGTTAACTTTTGCTACGGTTTTGATGGACGGAACGCGCTCATCAGTCGCGTATGTGAAGGCCTGCCTGCCAAACATGTCCGAAGCGGGGCTTAGACAAATTTCCACCTTCACGAGTTGGCCCATTTTTTGTGTCCATGACTGTACTATGTAGGCTACGTATTAAATACTAATAGGCTATATGAATTTATTCTCGTGCTATCTTGTGGACCTATATAACAATAAAGAATATTGGATAATAAAGTGTATAGTCTAAATATTATATCTGCTTTGTATTGGTCCTGTAGTTGATGACATGCATGTATTACAAATTAAGCATTCATGTCGTGAAATCTTCAAATTGGGGGATAAATAATACTAAGCACATCATGAACCAGCAACTTTTAATTATTAACGTTACTTCACATATAGGTAAATGTGTAAAGAATTAAAAAAATATATTAAATACCATCAGATATTTAATATGATCAATAAAATCATAAGGGCAATAGTTCTCGAAAACTGAATACCGTGTAAATTAAATATGAAAATTTTATGGCGCTGTTTAAGGCATTACCTACGTGCGTGCCGAGTCCGAGTTTGATAAAATTCTGAAAAACTGTTATTCAGATATCACGTGCTTTAAAAATGTTTAAATTGTCACCAATATGAAGACGGCATAAATTAAATACAAAATGTCGAATACTATAGGAGTATTGAGTTTGACGAGAGACTGAAAAATTATTTCTTGGATATCTAGTGTGATCAAAATATGTTCACATGTCCAACATTTGGAAATTACGAGCAGGGCATTAATAAAACTTATTAACTAAATCACCTTGCTACGTATTACTGCAAGTTTGATTAAACTCGGAAATATATATTTAGGTATACCATATTTAGTTCAAACTATAAATATGGCCGCCGTTACGAAAATGTTACCATAGAATAAATGAAATATACAAGTGTAAAGCCACTTTAGTATGTAGAATATGTGCACCGACTTTGATGAAATTCTTAAATAATATATTTTCTGTGTTTGTCATTATTTATAGTGCTAAAAATAAATAATTCACCTTTATGAAAATATAAATACTGAATGATCGAAATACACGTCAGTCAATTCAGCTTTATATTTAGTATATGTATACTAAGTTTTGTGAAATTCAGAAAAAAATATTTCCTCAGATATGTCATATGATACTAAACATTGGCTATAAAAATTACCACACTTTTTAAAATATGAACATATGATGAACGAGATACACAAAAGTCAAGCCAGCTTACTAAGCAGTATAAGTGTAACAAGTTTAATGAAACTTGGACAAATATTTACTTACATATGCCACATTATACTAAAAATATTAATATGGGCGTGGTTTATTACTATTAATATTTCCTTATGCATCTTATGTTATGCTAACAATAAAAAAAATTGCAGCCGTTGACTAACTAAATACATAATAGTCAAGACACCATACTAGGTACTTCATGTGTACTAATTGTAATAACATTCAAAATTACGCTTTCTTAGAAATCAAACGTGTTAGAAAAATGTTAAAATAACAACCATTTTGAAAATATGAACACGGCGCAGTGAAGTTCACAAAAGTAAAGTCAGGTTACTAATTATGTGAAGCTAGTTTGATGAATTACTGTCTACGTTTTCAACGGGTTTTAATGTGACATGCACACGGCAGCGCTACTTCTGCTGTCCCATTGTTTTCCCGTCACTAGCATTCTTACTTTAGCACTCCCCTAAACTGCTTAGCACAATTAAAAATTTAGTGTCCTTGTTTTGAAAGATATTTCAGGGCCGCCGAGGACAATTATTCTTGTCTGTGTATACCGGCTCCTAAAAATTTTCTTTATTTCGATTTAGTTTACTGCCTGGAATCTATGAAGGTTTACATTTTATGATTGATGAAAAAGTGCATTTAAAATTGAAAAATTATTATTTGAACTGCTTAGACAGCTAGATCCATTTAATGTCTTAAAAAAGAAAGGTTTTTACTACACTACGACAAAAAATGACTGAGAAATATTCGTCCGAATTTAACGTGTAATTTCCTGTACCCTCGTGCATCTCAAGCGTGGCCTTTGTAAGGAACCTCATGGTACTGTCTTTCCGCTTCTCTGCCATTGCTCCCAGCTGCACCATAATCTAACTGTATCTCTGTGAACTCTGCAAATGTGTATCCTTTCATGGTGCCTTTAATATTGCAACTTCCAACATCGCAATTGCAAAACATATAGTGGACTGGGAAGTTGCAAAAACTGAAACAGGTCGTGCAGATGCATCTATCTAGATACAAGTCAGACACATGCAGTTTATATTATCTGGTTGTTGCCATACTCCCTACAACATCTACGCGAAAGTAACACTGTTCTCAGTATAAGGATGCATTTTCGGACAGGGGTACCTTGATGAAATATGTTCTATTTGATCTCATATACCATCTCTATAAGATCCCTATATGTTTGTAATACTTATCCAATGTCATCAAGTATACACATCCCACACATAGGTTGGTACGTAGATATAAAATTGTTATTTACTTATATTACTTACTTGACAAGTATCCTTTCCACCATAGAGATGGCCAGCACAAATCTGTGATGATATAACACCATACTTCAATTTTTCCCTTCTGTTATGCTCTTTGTACGAAGCAGAGCAGATACTTTTTCTAACTAAGCTGAGATATACCTTCATAAGTCGGTTGCTTAGCTCTTCACTTTCTGGAAAAACAATTTCTATTAAAGTTCACTTAAAACTAGAATTACAATCTTTAACTAAAACTCTCTAAATCATTTGGAAAGACACAAAGTAGGTTTGAAATTTACTGTCAGACTTAGAGAGGGACGCCTAATGTGAAATGAATTATTAGATTCATTTTAAATTTTGGCCGAATGGGCATAGTGTAATGAGACAGCGCCTGACCGTGCCTTACATAACGCCGTGCCAACCCCTCCCGGGTGACACTTGGAGCTTCCTCCCCTTCGGATAATAATTGGGTCGACCAGGATGCGGACAACAGCCATTGCAACGCCTTTGGAGATCACGCACATGCGCAATTATCAAAGCCAGTTGTAGCAACTTGAGTTAGAATCATCGCCAATCTGGGCACGCTGACAGTGTATAGGGCATTCAGCAGCCAAGCAAGCAGTGATTGTTTGGCGCTTAGCCTGTGCAAGTGGAGTGACGATGTATCGATCTCAGAGGTGGAGACAAAATCAGTGGCGGAACGATAAAGGGAGGAATGAGCGACGCGGGAAAAATTTCAACATGTTGTGGCAGTGAAGCGACAAGACTGCAATGCTGGAAGAGTGCGAGAGCATGCTTGTGGTGTAGGTGTGCGTGTGCGTGTATGGAACGGACGTGCAGGTCATACTTGCAGGAGAAACTTTTACTATAATTAATGATAACATTCTGGAATAATGCATTACAAGTGAAAGTTAACTTATAAAATTTGTGATCTGCTTTGTGTGAGAAAGGAAGTATTATGTCAACAATATATTTCGTGATAGAATACTTTAGTGTTACTGTGAGATTTATGATAACTTACTGTCTTCTGAATTTTTGGCAAATACATGTTGTGTGTTGTACATTACTTTGATGAGATTTGTAAACAATAAGAAAACTACTTTTTCTGTTTAAATAATCAAGTCCTCCATCGCGTCCAGCGTGTCTATTGCGACCTCGCATCACTAGCTTGCGACTGCAGGCAACTTTGCGATGCATCGTGGTTTAGATAGCGCATTTGTGATTATGACCGTTCTCGTTTGCGAGTACGCAAAATCTTTGTGACAACGCACTCTCAGCGACAACAATTGGCAATGCTTCTGTCGATAAATTTCTCTCTTTAAAAAACACTCCCAAATTGCTATTTACAGCGACTGAAATTTCTCTTTCCGTACGTAATAATATCGTCCTCGATGGTATTGCCACCTAGCCTAATTATTAGGTAACAGCTTATATATGCACTGCTATGTGTCGGTAAGAATTAAATCACAAAACTTACGTTATTTTTGCAGTGCTGTACATAAGGTTATTAGTGTCATTGAAGACACTTTTAAAGTGATATATATTTAAAAAAGTAATCTCTAATGATCATTCTTCCAACGTAATGTTAGTCTTTGTGAGAACACGGAAATATAGACGTGTACAAAACGAAATAAATTTAAACTGTCCTTAGTAACAAATGTAAATGTAGACATACGTAAATAATGTGTAAATTTATGCCATTTATACATTTTTAATATTGTAGAATGTGCGGTTCTTCTGTATTACAATTTACAGTGTTTACGTTTACGATACGAGTTTTGAGACGACGCCATTGTTACATTTGAAAGACTCGTTTTTCGTCCATCTCCATAAAAGTTACTGAATATTCGCTTGAAAATTAAGCGTTAAAATAACGTATTAATATTGCAAAACAGTATTGCTGTTTAAAATACCACTATTTTTCTGTTATTTGTCACGTAATTGAATCGTGGCGGTAGGAACAACTGCACGGGAAAATTTTACTCTAAATGAAATTCACAAGATTTAAATGCAACGACGGTGACCAATACTTCAACATGACACTACGAAGTTGGTTATTAGTAAAATGGTATCTGTACAAATTTTCCTTGTTGTTTATACTTTTGCCTAAAAACGCTGTAATAAAGATTTTTTTGACTGTTTTGCAGTTACGTACTTTTAAAATGTGAATTGTGAAACAAAACAGCTAACTCGAATGGCCACATCAGTTCGAAATCTACATTTATTTTGCAGAAGTCGTGTAATTTTTTTATTAATCTGCAGTTTTATTCTAAAACCAATTTGCGCAACGTAAATATTGATGTAACAAGTATCAAGCTGTTTCTACGCCAGTTAATTTAATTACACTTGTTTAAATATGCGAGGTTACGTCAACTCTTGGGAAATGTCTACCACTTTATGTTAGAAATACACTTTGCGAGTCGTAGCTAGCTAGCCCTCAAGACAGCGTGCTATTTTGCCACAGATTTTGCGAAGATTTGTTACATGCAGGAATGCCTATACCCCAGGAATTATGACGCACACTCGCCCCCATCCCCCCCCCCAGCGAATGTTATAACTAAGTTCACATATAAAATTATTGTGCCGATAATTAGAGTTAAAAGCGGGGAGTCCGGGAGCCCTCCCTTGGGAGAAATTTTTAATTTTTAGGGGCTAAGTAGTAGGGAATAGTATGTTTCAGCGCACAGGCTGCAGGCTGAGGATCAGAGGTTCAGTCCGCCATCTCGGATTACATCATTGCCGCCATTTTGTATCAATCCGCCGCCATATTGTATCAATCCATCGCCATATTAGGTAAATTCGTCATGATGTCAGCCATCTTGGATCAATTTGTCATATTGTCCACCCTTTTGGATCAATTTGTCATGTTGTCCGTAATTTTGGATCAATTTGTCATGTTGTCCGCCATATTTGATCAATGCAACACCATCTTGGATCAATTCATCATGCAGTCCGCCATCTTGTATCAATTCATTATGGTCTCCGCCATCTTGGATCAATTCAACATATGTTACATCATTTGTTATGTCATTGTCATGTCGCTCATCTCGTTTCGATCGTCACTCCTTAGCCGAAGAAATTTCACTGACTCATCGTCTGCTGGAGAGTTCATGTTTGTTTCCATGGTTGGTTACTAGGCGGTGCTAGTGTCGCAGTTTGTTTCCATCATTGACTGATAGGCAGCGCTGCAGTCGACATCCGCCATATTACGTGGGTGCCGCCATGCTTGTTCCAACGTCTACATCGTTTATTGGTAGAGTACACTAGTGTAGAGTGTTGACATTAAGGGCATAGTTACTTGTGTTCGTATATGAGAAAATGGACCTTATAATTTTATTTTTAGCAAGTTAAAATGTTGTAGCTCGCCGGGTGTTGGGCGCGAGCTTACAAACGTTGTGTTACTAGATATGTGTCCTAGCCCACTAAGCTACAAGTGCATTGACGACAGAGCAAGTTTAAATGGTGTATGTATATAAATAACTTTTTGTAGCAGCTATATGTTCATAATTCTGGCAATCTTTGACTAAGGAAACATACGTCCTAGCCGTACGAGTCCATTGACGACAGGACAAGGTTAAATAGTGTACATATAAAAATATCTTTTTAAGCAGGTAAATGGTCATAATTCTTGCAATATTTTATCTTAGCAGACATATGCCCTAGCCCTACGAGTGTAGTCATGAAAGGCTTATGTGGTAGGTATATGTAAAACTTTCATATGTATATATATTATTTTTCATAAATTTCATAATATTACACTTGACAATTGTATTTGTGTGTAGTCAAAGTACAGGCACACCCTTTGCAATATATGTAGAGGTCAGTTTAGGTCATATGCGTAGTAACAAGAGACAAAAAATATACATTTAAATATTTTTATTTATTTTTGAATAGAATTTTACAGCAGTATCATTATATTTCACAATTTCTAGTCTCATGATGAAGAAATTTTTTTATTTTTGCACATGTCTTCATCAGAATTGGACAGGCTCGACGAGTTCGCTACTATTGCTGGGAAAATAAGTCACTCAATATTACTGCAGAAAAAAGAAAAAGCATAGCCCTCAACTTTACCATCCGTATGGCTGCCAAGCAAACATGCGCATGGTTCCCCGAGACATTGAGACCCGGGGACAATACAGTATCCGAGCAAGCACCATTTCCTAATTCCTAATTATCTCTGTTAACATTATTGTTTTCATCTTCTGTTTATTTTACAACCTATAGGTGCATCACACTTCATTGGTGTTTTACAACGCTGGAAATTATAACACACAGGATAAATACGACAGCTGCTATGAGCAGAAGTAAAACGAGCGGAAAAATACGACAGATGCTCAGAATGAACAACACACAAAGTGGATGTAAAAAAACCCACATAGAAAGATGACAGCAAAAGTGAAGAGTAAAGTATATAGAACAGAGGAAATATGGGGACAGCGCAATTTCGTACAGAGTAAAAGCAAGTCAGATTCCATATCCCACACTGTTAAGCTGCTGATGTTACAAGTACGTTTTCGTCTGTGTTCCTCTAGCATGGATCATACTGATCACCCCCGGAGAAACGTCATTGGCTTAACCCGTCCCCGAGTCGGAGGCGACAGCATATACTCATCACGAGTACACAGACAAAAAATTGTAGGCGTAACTGTAACATTTTGCGATAAAATATTACACACTCTTTTTTTTTCATCCACGACATTATTTCTTTCATCTTAAATTTATCAACACCATCATTTTTCTTCTTACCCCCACAAGGAAAAGGCTATAAATAACATTGCCAAATCCCAGGGCTGTGAAGAGAGAAAAAAATGATTGTAAGTTGGAGATGTGAGATAGGTGAAAATCGCAACTGATTTATCACTGCACTCAGCACCCAGGGAAAAGATTTAGCGTAACTAGTCCCCTTTCCAACTTATTGATGATAAAAACCATTTTGAAAGAATGCTCGGGGGAGAGGGGGATGCGAAATCGCTTCCGATTTAAACACCTAATGCGAGGACCTATCTAAATGTATCCCGACCCCATTTGCGCACAACTCCCAGCACAAGGTATGCAATTAGCACACCAGTCCACTCTCCGAGCTTAAAAATGTCGCAGATGATAAATGATGCTGGGGGGCAGAGAGAGTGACAGCAAGAGTCCCACCTGACAGTGGTTGTAAGATAAGGTCTCAGAGAAATGTATGACAAATAGAAATCACTCCCCGAGCAATGCGGGCAGTGCGGCATGAAGAATGGCCTTAAATTACTCTCCAGACATTGAGAATATTAATAATAACAGTAATTATAAGTGTAAAAAACATATAATAAGAAAATATATATTGGTTCCGAGACACTAATGGATGTTTGTGTGTAAAGCTTCAACAAGAAGAAGTGTAGCAAAAGAAAATCGCTCTCCAGACATCAGCGCTGTCACACAATACGGTCTACTCTCTCCCCCCGCCCTCGCCTAAATACAAAAATATATGGAATGATGCGTGTTTATTGCTCTATATAACCATGTGGAACTGTATTTATGCCATCGTCAAGTATTAATTTTTTAGATTTTCCTGCCATGTGAGCGCTAATTTATTAGAACATTGAGTACATATATCATGTTTTATGGAACGAACATTGTTTACACCTGCTCTAACTACCTGTTGCTGCATTAAAACTCTCTTATAGTCATCAAATGTAATTTTACTTTTCAAGCTACTTTTCTTAACACCTTTGTCTCTCTTTGTAACTTTGCCTCCACATTTTTATGTATACATTTTGGCCCGCAGATCCACAAATTCACTTATCTGCTCCCCACAGCACTCGTCCTTAAATTTGCCCACTACTTTCCTGTTGGCGCGCGAGTAGCAGGGTTGAGTGGGAGGATAGTCACTGGTGTCCATTTCAGCCCGGAGTGCTAAGTCTGCGGCCAAGTCTGCATAAAAATCTTCAGTTTGTATCTCGTAAATTAATTAATCAGTATCCGTATATAATAATTTTAAATTGTCTTCAAAATTTTTCTTCATTACATCATGGTGGGATTCATACATTAAAGTCTTTGAAATGTCAAGTACTGAGAAGCCTACATATATGTGTTTGTCAAATGTTATACTTTCTTTTTCCATTTTCATCAGTGTTTAGTTTTCGTTATAAATAGTCCGGCACTTGAATGTTGGCTTCGAAATAAGTTTCTTCACCCTGCGCTCATTGCTCACTAGCTCCGTGACTTGTCTCTTCCACTGGTTCTCCATAAAACTTGCCGAAGATCGAATTATTAATTAATTTGAAGGAATCCTTCTCAAAACTGTTGCTTGCTGCCTGCCGTTTCTCAGTATTCAGGTCAGTGTAAGGTTTCAGCCAGTTTTCCAGCTCAAACTCTAGTACTCTGGATTATCTTTATTTTTATGCCATTGCGTTAGTGCTGTGTAATGAACAATATATTTTTTCTTATCTGCTAGTGTTGTTAGTAGTTTGGTTTGTTTCGATCCTGGCGGGTATTCATTCATGGGCAGGAACGGCAGGTCTTTGTGAGCTTCATGTAGGTTGGCAGGGTACTCTATGTCTACCTCCAGTATATATCCATATAGACCATTGTCGGAGATACTGGTGACGTCAATGTCTGCATTTTCCAGCCACTGGAAGTCACGGATGTGCAGAGGTTGCGACATGGCCCATCCATATAAATTATTTGCATCCAAATACTGGAGGTAGACAGGAGGCTTCGTGGAGTCGTATGTTTCTGGCAGATGCTTGTTATTTGCCAAGTTGTAGCGTTTTGCACACTAAGCGACGCCTCCTCTAATACCCTGCTCGATAAACAAATATTTGTCATAGTCTGTAAGCAACTCTAATTCGACTTTGGTTTTCTTAAGCATGGCGTCTAATGCAAACCATGGTGCGCTCACATACCGGACACAGTATTTAAACATAAATTCCGAAAGTTTTCAAATACGTCTGACAGTAGCAGTACATCTGTTTGCAGGTATATGTCAGCATATTTTAAAAATGGAACAGTTACATTTTTTCCAAATTTTCCTTGCATGGTCATAATCTTCTTCTGCAATTTCTGTATCTGTAAGTTTATTATAGAATTTTTCACTGGGGGGCAGGTGCGTCTCTTCCAGTCTCTTCAGGCTGTCAATGTAGTCATATGGGAAGACTACTTTTCTCGTCACAAGTTCTATTTCTTCTTCATCAAAATATTGCATCGTATTCTTATATTCAGTGGGTGGTAGGTTGTCGACTAATGTAGCAAGGCTTGCAGACATAAATCGGAAGGTATCCATGAACTGTATTGAAAATCTATCCTCCGGCGATTTTGAAAATGTAAATAATTTTTCTTCACTGTGTGGGATTATGAATATCTCTTTTTCATCGTAGCCCAGCTGTTTTATTATGAAATTTTCATCGTATGTCAAATTGTGGAAAAGGACCGGCAATTTCTGTGGCCTTCTTCTCAGTTTGTTGCAGTTGTAACAAGCAGGTCTCCTTGTATTCGCCAATGAAGTGGTCATGGTCCATCACTTTCTTATTTTTATCAGTAAATTGCTCTTCACAGTAGCAGCAAATGCTGGTAGTCTGATGGCGCTGCAGTTGCGGCTGATTCAGGGGCTTCATCGGCCCGCTCGACCCGTACATATTCTTCACTTTATTGCCAATGTCCACAATGTCCTAAATAAATTTTTCTTCAGTATTCTCACCAGTGTACATTATTGGCTTGGTTGGTAAGCTTGTTTTCTTGGCGGCAGTTATAGCATCATCATCTATCTGGACATAGCTGTAGGCTTCGTATTTTTGGGAGTAGGTATATGATTTCTCTGGGTCTGGCTGGCAGGTAGGTATCGGCACAAGCATGGTTTCAAAGTCCGCATAAATCACAATAGGCATCTTGTCTGCATTTTGAAAATTTTTCAATTTTAGTACTGGTTGTCTTCCACTTTTTTCATGCTTTGGCATTTCTATCTTTGCATGGGCGTGTAGGTTGCAATATTTCTTGTGATCTTCCAACATTTCACTTCCGCTTCTTCCCGTCACTCTCAATTGGCCATCGTAGGTCTTGAACCACCTCTTGCACACGTAAATTTTTTCAGTGTGAGCAGTCATTTGTTTTCTGATTAGTTTAGAAAAATCTTTGATATAGCAATAGTGCGAGTTCTTCTCTTCTGCCGTCAATAGCAGTAAATCAAAATGATCTTATTTTTCTTCCAAAGTAACTCGACGTGGTACAACTTGGTTCTCGTCATTTTATATAAATATGTTGACAGACACTCTGGGATTATTTCCCTCAAAAGTTTTAATGTGGTGCAGTGGCGTGGGAAATTCAATACCTTTCAAAATTAAATTTATTTTCCAGATCCTTGTATCTTTGGTTGACGCGCTGCACATCTTTTCCTGTTACATATCTTGCTAAAATCGTTCATTTAAAACATTCATTGTCTGTATTTTGTGGATTTATTACTGCTAACTTCGCCTTGATTGGTGCAGGCAGGTCGATGTAACTAGAGGCTCTTGTTGGCTCCATTTTGATAATGCGCAGTTGGATGCGTCTCACTGCGCTTTACGTCCATCCAGAGCCACGAGACATGTAATCGTGCTCTTCTTGGCATATATTTTCAATTGTTGCCGTCACTGCTTCTTCAATATCGTGCTCATTATAAATAGGCTTATTCTTCCTCTTGAAGGCTCTGTTATCATTCTCTTCCTCGTGGGGCTCAGGCTTCGTAAACTCGCACTCCAAAAATACGTTAAATTGTATGGGACCATTCACTTGTAACTCTTGCTGCAGCTGCCCAATTATATTTGGTTTTACTATTTCCAGATATGAGCAAATTTCTTTGGTCTGATCACAAATATTTTCTGCAACGTATGTCTTTAAATTTGACCTGAATGCGGTTTCGGCTAATATAAATCCATTGCTAGCTGGCTGACCTGCTCCGGCTACGATCCTCGGTCTTGCCGCCTGCTGCTATGTTGGTACGGGTGCTGGAGCTACTCGCGCCTTCTTTGCTGCGGGCGGGGTCGGACCATTACACTTCTTCATGTGTACCTTTAAATAGTCTGCCCTAGTGTATGACTTCCTGCAATTATTACATGTTAGTGTTGACTTATTACCATTGAAAAAACACCCTGACTCGTGCCTAAGTGCATCGCTAGTGTTTGTAAATGAAATGTTACAAAATTTGCAGTTGTGTAATGCAGCATGTTTCACCACACCCTCGCAAGTACCTATGTGTCGTTCTAGGTCATCTCTGCGTGTCATCTGTACCCCAAATTTGAAACAAACATTCTCTACCTCCCTAATAACAAAATTGTTGGGGCAGTTGGCTTCGTGTCTCATGACTGAGGTTACACCTGAGTGTAAATACCCTATTACAAAAAAGCAGCTCAACATGGGGACAGGAGTCTGACTCACCAAAGAAGAAGCGGCTCCTGATTTAGAGCCGGAAGGAAGAGGAAAAACGGAAGAGTTTTCACCGACACGTCCACCGTCAATGCTGACTATAGGCTTTCAGAAACTGAAAAAATACGAGTACAAAAACCTGATTAGTTATATGCCAACAAATATTATTTTGGAAGAGAGGACTGGAAGTAACAAATTAATTCCCTATAAGAAAATACTGCTGGTAATTTATACAAATGAGGTAAGATATTTTACTGAAATGTAACAAGTTACTTTTCAAAATATTTTACCGAAAATATGTGGGGCATTTAACAAAGTTTAGTAGGATTAAAAATAATATTGAATGAAGTTCGGCAAGATATTTGTACATATATATCTTAAAAATATGATGAAAATAATTAAATGAAATGCAGCAGTTAAAAAAATAATTACAGGAGGGAAGGTGAAAGTACAAGTTGTACGATTTTTTCTTTGTATACATACCGTGAGAAGAAAATAGGAAAGTAGTTTCCTCTGTTAGCAATGATTGGCTACGTTACTAACGGTCTCCACTCGACTCCTCGACTTGACTTTTAAGGCGATGAGGGTCAGGACCTGCGACCTCGGAAATGAAGAGACGTCTTCTGATTTTAAGGGAGGACCTCTAGATCTGAGTGCGAGCGAACAGTGAAGACCCACACCTGTAAAAACATGACCACAACAATTATTATTTTCGTCTGTAAAATTGATTGTGGATTAAGGATTGTGTGTAGTGAATTGTGAATTATGAATTATGTGTAGCATGTAGAGCTAATTGTGATGATTGTGGTGCTAATTGCAGATCATGCGGACCGGTCGGAGCTGTCTGCGGAGCCTGCAGAGCTAATTGCAGAGCATGCGGAGCTATGTGCGGAGCATGTGGAGCTATGTGCGGAGCATGTGGAGCTATGTGTGAAGCCTGCGGAGCTAATTGCAGATCATGCGGAGCATGAGGAGGAGTGAGAGGAGCATAAGGAAGGGCATGAGGAGCATGAGGAGGAGCATGAGGAACATGAGGAGGAGCGTGAAGAGCATGAGGAGCATGCGGAGGGATATGAGGAGCATGAGGAGCATGAAGAGGAGCATGAAGAGAATGAGGAGGAGCATGAGGAGCATGAGGAGCATGAGGAGGTGCGTGAGGAGTGTGAGGAGCATGAGGAGTGTGAGGAGCATTAGGAGGAGCATGAGGAGAAGTGTGAGTAGCATGAGGAGGAGCATGAGGAGCATGAGGAGCATTAGGAGGAGTGTGAAGAGAATGCATAGTTATGTGAGATGGTTGTGGAGAGTGCGGAGCTAATTGTGGAGTGCATGGAGCTAAATTTGGTGCTAATTGTGGTGCTGTGGTGCTAATTATGGTGCTAAAATGAGCTGAGGAAGAGAAGTAACATGAGGAGGAATGAAGATGAGTATGAAGAGGAGCATGAGAAGGAGTGCGAGGAAGGTTATGAGGAGGAGCATAAGGATAAGACTGATATGCACATTGTGGTGCTAATTGCAGTGCTTATTGTGGAGGATGCGGAGCTGATTGCAGATCATGCGGAGCATGTGGAGCTATGTGTGGAGCCTGCGGTGCTAACTGCGGTGCCTGTGGTGCTAATTGCAGAGCTTATTGTGGAGTGTGCGTAGCTGATTGTGGAGCATGCGGAGCTGATTGTGGAGCGTGCGGAGCTATGTGTGGAGCCTTCGGAGGAGCATGAGAAGGAATGTGAGGAGTGTGAGGAGCATGAGGAGTGTGAGGAGCATGAGGAGGAGTGTGAGGAGCACGAGGAGCATGAGAAGGAGTGTGAGGCGCATGAGGAGGCGAATGAGGAGGAGCATGAGGAGCATAACGAGCGTGAGGCATGTGAGGAGCGTGAGGCATGTGAGGAGCATGAGGAGCATGAGGAGGAGCATGAGGAGCGTGCGGAGCATGAGGAGCATGTGGAGGAGCATAAGGTACATGAGGAGAGCGTGAGGAGCATGAGGAGCATGAGGAGGAGCATGAGGAGCGTGCGGAGCATGAGGAGCATGTGGAGGAGCATAAGGTGCATGAGGAGAGCGTGAGGAGCATGAGGAGCATGAAGAGCATGCATAGTTGTGTGAGGAACATACATAGTTGTGTGAGATGGTTGTGGAGAGTGCGGAGCTAATTGTGGAGTGCGTGGAGCTAAATGTGGTGCTAATTGCGCTGCTAAATGTAGTGCTAAGTGTTGTACCTGTGGTGCTATGTGCAGAAGCTACGATATGTAGTGAGAAGATCTTCCGCAGGTTCTAAAATGTATTTCCATAATACCAGTCCGAGTATACTTATGTTGGCAAACTTCACACTGAAATTTTATTCTTGAAGTTTTCATCCTAACATGTATTAGATTCATGTCTACATACAGTGTGGAAAGTATTGTGATGCCTTGTAGGATGATAAGAATGAAAGAGGGCTAGCGAATATCAAAGGTTAGAAATGTGAGCACAGCTACAAACATGAAAAAACACTTTTCTTACAAAATATATTTACGTTTAAGAAAGTACGTGAGGAGCAGAATGAAGCGACCTCTCGAGACGTGATCAGAACGCTCAGGCAGCACTACAAGAACGAACGTTTGACGTGGGGGGGCTTGACGTTCTGTAGCACCGATATCCTACAGGAATTCACATCATTGTTAATAAATAGCGTAGAAAAACTCTTATGTTAGGAAGCTTAGATGGAAATAAAACCTATCTCGCAAGCTTATTATATCACACTACAAGGTTATACTACTAGCAGCATAGAATCAGCATGTTTAATTGATGTTAAGAAGTACGAGTAGAAATATCACGAATAGTTTATTCTAGCAAAGTAAAAACATGCAAGTTTATACTACTTGCAGCATAGAAACAGTTTGTTGAATTGATGTTAAGATACGAGAGTCAAAAATATCGCGAATAGTTAGAAAATATTCACTACAAGGTTATACTACTAGCAGCATTGTAACAGTATGTTGAATTTCTGTTAAGATGCACGTGTTGAAATATCACGAATAGTTTTTTCTAGCAAATTAGTTTACATTGAACAACTTTTTAAAAACGAAAGAAAAAATTATGTTTACAGACTGCAATTTACTATTAAAACATTTACGTAGAAAACAAATATTGTTGAAGTGCAATATTACTAAAAAAAATCCAAAACAGGGAAAAAAATTTATGCACTGAAGAACACTTTGAATGTACCAGAAAGAGTCTCAGCTCTGTATGCTGTGGACGATGGACGCGAAACCTTGACGCAATTATCTTCTACCATAATGGTGCAGGCGAACGACGGAGTTCTCGGGGAGTACCTGCTACGTCGGGTGCTGGCAAAGGCCGATTTTCGATCAAGCAACCCTTTATATAGACTTGCGGCAGTGGCAGGGAAAGTTTTTCTTCTCAGCGGGAGGGAGGATTTTTTTCCCGTGGCAAGACGGTCGAACACACAAAGAACTGCACCATTTCAGGCCTAGAATAAAAAACCCTCGCAGTTCTGTATGACTTCCCTACACCTTGCTACAATATACGCTCGCAGCATATTACACTTTTTACTTTGAACATGGTAGCGGGATTTTTTAGACTTGCAGGTTATAACTTTTTCTCTTGACGAAAACCTACTTGCGTACGTTAGGTATTTGTTGTACATAAACTTTTTCTAGTCACTTTTTATTTTATGCGCATAGCAATAATGACATTTGTTGTGAGGAATTAAACCGAGTGTAGTAATTTTACGAATTTGTTTATTTTTTCTTATCAGAGGCAAAAACATTTCTTTTTTAAAATACATTTTGAACAATAGTTTCAACTTTCGATTCGAGCCAGGTCTCGTCAATAGTGTATAGAGACGTCGACGTTGCACTAGCACAAGCTTTCTGTTTCGCAGATTTAGCGATGGTTTGTTAGGTCCTGCGGCAACACCGTCACTCTTCTTACGTTTAGGACACGTGTTTGGTCTATGAACCTCTTCTGTCGGCTCTGACGACGTCTCGGGCAGCATGTCGAACATCGGCAATGTCTCAGGCTGCGGTGGAGATAACTGTACTGACATCTCTGGCGGTAATAGTTGCAGGAGAAAACTGGACGTTGTAGCACAATCTGGAGCATGGATATGTTTTTTTTTTCTCTATTTTTTACAAAGTTAATAACTTCTTCTGACGCACAGGGCAACATGGTTTCTGCTCGCAAATAATGTACGTAGCCCTGACCATAGGACGAACAATCAATAATTTGCTGAGTGGGTTCAAATAAAGTTGCGTCATGAGTAAATAGCGTATGACAAAGCAAACCGTATTATTCAGTGTACGTTCTTAATAGACCTTTGTTACAATAAGAATAAGTCACCTTATTCAGGCCAGGCACTGCGCTCACATAATGATTGGCAGGATGAAACGTGTTCATGTTCACTCGGCTGCAGATGGCGATCGACTACAAATCGTCAAATACCAAAGGCTTTCATTTGAGACTTTGTACGTGTGTTCCGGCTGAAAAGGGTCTTTATAAAGTCTTATAAGCAGACCTGGAGCAATGGGCTTTTAAAAGTCGTTAAAATTCCGTATTATAAGCCACGCACGCATTTTCTGGAATGATTCAAATGACCAGCAGATACGTTGATATTTTTATGGAGAAGAAACTCGACGTACTAATTACATAGACGTCTGTACGATTTAAAACATATTTTGCGACGGAGAGGTGATATGGCTTAAATATGTTTTATTGGTTTCGGTAGACAGCACGATGCGTGGTTATCAATTATAAAGAAGAAATAATACTTGTATGTGTAATAATATGTACAGACTAATATTGTTAACATATTTCAATAAACCATTTTTTTTACATAGATCGCATTGCTTTTAATTTTGAGACGAACGAAGCCTTCGCCCCCTGTGTGTGCGTACATATGTTGTGAAGGTAAAAACCTCTCACAGACGTAAAAAAATACGGACGAAAGCTTACATTCCTCGTAGCTTTGTAAAGTGAAGCCACGATATTTTGCGATGGTCTTTGATTACGGGGCTTGGGGACACCACAGTCGGTTCGGATAGAGTATTCTATCAACCCTTCTCCGTAATTTGCTATGCCTAACTGGACACGCAGGGTCAGGAATGTGGGAGAAGACGGCAGTGAGGGGGTTGGGGGGGGGGACGATCACCTTACCTGGACAGGAAAACTGCTGTTTTCAAGGTGAACTCTGGTGAAGGACAAGGCAATCGTTTTGGCGGGGGGGAGGTAATATGTCAACCCTTCTTTGTGCTTCAAAATGTGGGCGATTGTCGGGCGGAGAAAAGGGGTGCATGGTGGAGATAGGTGAGGGAGAGTAAATGCTCGCCATTATCTCTCGGTGACCTACTGGGGCGTAGCGCATTGCAAAAAGGGGTGCATGTAGGACATGGGTGCGAGGGAGGTTACCTCTCGAGGAGCTACTTGGTTGTGGGGGGTGTAGGAGGGGAGGTGAGAGAAAGCGGGGCATGGTCAATGAGCAGTACGCAGGACAGCAGGACGGCGTCTGAACAGTAACTTTGACCGACTCTTGGGCGGTGCGCTCCCTCCTACACTGACTTGAGATGCGGCTTCCAATACACATAGTTGTTTTTCTGATACAACATTTCTATGGGTTAGGACTGGGAGACGCCTCGAGTTCGAAACCCGCGACGAGGTGTTCCCTGCAGCCTTCTCACCAGTCCCAGCCGCAATATTGAATGTTTTATTATTCCAGCAATATTAGCGAACTCGTCGAGCATGTCCAATACTGATGAAGACATGTGCAAAAATAAAAAATTTTCTTTATTATGAGACTAGAAATTGTGAAATATAATGATACTGTTGTAAAATTCTATTCAAAAATAAATAAAAAATACTTAAATGTATATTTTTGTCTCTTGTTACTATGCATATAACCTAAACTGACCTCTACATATATTGCAAAGGGTATGCCTATACTATGACTACACACAAATACAATTGTCAAGTGTAATATTATGAAAATTATGAAAAATAATATATATATACATATGAAAGTTTTACGTATACCTACCACATAAGCCTTTCATGACTACACTCCTGGACTAGGTTATTGGGAACTTAAAAAAAAGTATGTGCATATAATTGTTAAAATCTTGTTCCATCGCTTCGGTTTTTATGGCTTCTCGTATGCGAAATCCCCAATTCGGCCGCCTGCCACCACACGAGTAGATTTTCGTATACGAATCTCGTGTACGAGGACGGCAGAATGTTCAACCATACCAACAACACATTTCGAGCGGTCAGGCGGGCGATTCGCATACGAACGAAAACTCGAGCACAGGCCCCCTGTAATGCAATCTAAGAGTGAGAGAACTATGGCATGCAGTATTTCGTAATCCTATTTTTATATACAATTTTCAGCAATAACTATATAACTTTTTGACGAAATCAGCTGTGTAAAATATTAACGAATTTCAGTCGAGTGATTTCATATTATCATGTGCAGCTCGTGTGTAAAAACCTCTGTTAAGGATGTAAACCCAGCAACCAGTGACAATCGTCCAGCATGACTCCTAAATGTTAAGATCCTGGAGATCAAACACGGATTGCCTTCGTTGTACCCGCTACACCAACCCAGCCCCCCGAAAATAATCTGAGAAAAATTTTATCGTCTTCTATACTGGTGAGTACTTGATGATCTTGTTAATTACGGTTACTCATCTCTCCGATTATCTTTCAGGTGTATTTCCTTCTTGGAACAGTCTTCTCTGCATTATGACTTCCTGTTATCACCATGGCAGTTCTTAAACTGAATTATTTTGTATTTGACAACCTAACTTTTCTGCAATGTTTCGACCACTGGTCCTATCTTACTATTCCATAGCACAATAATTCAGAACACCTGTGTTTCAAATTTTTGTAGTTTTAGTATGGTTTATTTCTAAAAAAAAAACTGTCACTGTCAACCCTAATTGTAATATTAAAACACTATCGGAAAAACATGTATCCCCACAAGATACTGAAAACTTATATCAATTGACACTCACGCTCACATGAACTGTACGTGACTGATGGAGACCTGCCTAGACACGCGTGTGGACTTGGGACAGTGCTGGCCATTTCTTGTAAAATGAGGGGTTGGCAATAACTCTACCATATTCCATGTAGAGAGAGAAAGAGAGAGACGTTGCTCTCCATTGTAGTTACTGATAGATGCACGTCACTAGGGGCAGGAGTACCGGAGCAAAATTTTGAGATGGAGGAGGGGTGGCACATGTATGTTATGAATAGGCACTTACCTCAAAAAGTGGGGGTACAGAGTTCTTTCCCCGGAAAACTTTGAATTTTAAGGTACAAAATAGTACAATTTAAATGTTTCCGAACATAAATGTTGAGTATAAAGCAGCCATATTCATAACAAAAAAAAATGTTTCAAATAAAGTTATAAATGTATTACATACAACCAAAAAAATGTGTGGAGAGAAATACTTTACGCCCCCTCCTCCCCTACAAATGAGTTAGGAGAAGGTGGGAGGCAACCGCCACTGCTACCTCCGTGGCTCCGGCGCCACTGCACGTGGCTACATAGTGCCTCATCTTTCTCCCGAAAAACCAACATCACACCCCTCCCTCCCGCAACTTTACCCAACACCATCCCATCCTCAATGGTAAACAACAGCATCCTCCCCCCCCCCCAGCTATGAGCAAAAGAGGAATTGCAAATACCTCAAACAACTTGTTTTCTTTTTCCTCCCATCCCAAACAATCATTGTTCTTTTCCTTACATAGAAGAATATCTTTCAACTTGTGATTTTTTAATATTTTTAAAAATATTTTTATCCAGTTTTATCTCTCCCTCCTGAAATTTCTACTACGCAACCTGCTTCGTAACCCCCCCCCTTTTTTTTCTGTTGGCCCCACAGCTATATGTATGCGTCACGTGGACAGTTCACAGTCGGAAAGAGAGAGAGTTGTAATTGCTATCATCGCAAAGTCTAGTTTAGCGTGACTACCGATTGCAAAACTGCTTTGCGACGCGGTCATAATAGACCCCCAGGGCGCTTATTATGAATTTGTCGTTAGATGCATCGAAAAATGTTGACATCGAATTCCTGCGATCGTCCCGTTAACGACAGGAAATATTGTGTGAAGAAAAATCGTATAGTATGGCAACATAAAATAATCACTCTTAATATATAACTTATATTTTGAGGTGAAGTGTATATTTTTCGAACAAAATATGTACTGTGTTCGAAAAAGCAATGTATAGTATAAACATGTGTTCATAATTTATTGGCCTAGCCTACTATTTAGAACACGTTTCATAGCTACAGTGTCACCACTGTAGCAACATACGTTGGACCACCGGTTGGGAATTGGTTGGAACGGTTGGCAATATGTTGTGATGGAAACCATACATTAAACCCACGGTTGGATTTTGTTTGGAAATGATGGAAATATGTTGTGTAGGAATACTTCTATAAAAGTAACGTTTGCCCAACATTAGTTTCCAACTGAAAACTAACTTAGTGCATTTCATTGTAATAGTAATAAAATTTGTCATAACAGACACAAGATAATATATTTATCCTAAAAAACCGCCAAAAAATATTGACAATGTAAATTCTTTATTCGTTGATAGAATGACGGGAAAGTGTTGGAAATACAGCCGTTGGTTGTTGGCGTATACAAATATGTTGGCCCAACGTTATTTTACAACCAATATCCAACCTAACGAATTTTAAGAACAATAATATATAATAATAATAACATTAATATAATACAATATTTAATAAAAGAAAATGGTTAAATTACAGTTATTGATAATTTTTTAGTCGTCGGAGGAATGTTCGATAAATGTGCGAAAAAGAACGGTTGGCTAGTAACAGATTTATGTACGTTGGGCCAACGTTATATTTCCACAGAAGCCCAACTATAGTAAATTAAAAAAACAATAGGATTTCCAAATTTCATAGTCCCAATACCTTCACCTCGTAACTCAGAGAAAATGGTTAAAATGTGTATTATAGTAATTTTAATTATTTGATAGAATGCAGGGTAATGTTGGTATGACAACTGTTCATTATTAGTAAATATGCACACGTTGGTCCAACATAATTTTACAACGAATATCTAGCTTAACTAATTTTACGAAAATAACACCAGAATATTTCAAAACGTTAATGCAAGGCCATTTTTTAGAATAATGTAAGAATACAGTAAATGAAGGTAATGGGTCGTAACGTAAAATCATCTGTGCATTGTAAGGGTCGTTAGCTCGAAACCCGTGCACATCTGCTGAACTTTTTTACACACTTTAGAAAGTTTGTGCTTTACATGAGAACTCTATAAATAAGAGAATTTCATATATTTGCTAAAAATTGCCTTTTTTAGAATACATTTTATCAGCATTTTGTTCATCCAACGTTCCGCCAATGTTGCTCCAACGTAATTCAACTGCAAAAGCCCACGTGACATTTCGACATTGGCCCAACCTTCAATGTCAGTGTTGGGTCATTGCTGGACAAATGTTGTTTTCGTGTTGGCATCCAAGCAAAAAACCAATGTTGGGCCAACGTAGGTCAGAGTGTCATTTTGATGTCAGACCAACATAATTTTTCCAACGTTGGCCCAACCTTAAGGCAAACGTTGGACTTACGTTGGTCCAACCGAAAATAGCTACTGGGGCAGCAAATTCAAGGTTATTATTGTGGGAACACTGCATTGATATACCTGTTCGATGGTAAAGGTGGACAATGGAGTAGTTGTTGTACCTCGTGAATTTACGTTTGTGTACAATTTAGTGTATCTGGGGAAAGGTAGTTTAGTAAATACAATGAATGTTACTTGTCGACATGCAAAGACAATATTACCATCACGGAGAAATGTAACATTTGAAATAGATAAAAGTATGAATTTTTAGTAGGATATATTTTATCGGTAAATCAGTATGTAGGCCTACAGTTTAGCCGCGGTGGCTGAATGGTCTGACAATTCGCCTCCCACCAAGGCTATCCGGGATCGATTCCCGGCGGGGTCGGTACCTGGATTTTCGCATGTGGGAATCGTTCCGGACGATGTCGCTGGTCGCCGGGTATTCTCGGGGATCTCCCGTTTCCCACGCCCCGATATTCCAGCGCTGCTCCATACCCATCTGATGCCACCCCTCACCAGCACTTAAGACCTCGATATTAAGCACGGACCAAAATCTGTCACACACACCCTCCACCACCCCTCCCAGAAAGGTTATGGTACGTGGAATGCAAAGTACGGAGTTTAATGATTTGAGTTCAAATCATCAACGATGCACTAATTTTTTAAATGTCTTACTGTCGGTTGATTTTTACCAACAAATCCTGCACTTTATAGAAAATAATGTATTTACATTATGTACGTAACAATGATTGCCGTGATAACGCATTTTTTAGTTTCACTGCTGCCTGTGCAAAGCAATTATGTGTGTGTCATACATTAAAACATCTGGTAACTTATCGAAGGGCTGTAACTATAAAGTACGATAAAGTTACATTTATTTTATAGAAACGAATAGCCACAACAATCCTCTCCGGTCATGTAGGTCTAATTAATATTTTCTTAATATTAAGCCCTACTGGTGTTAGAGATATGAAAAAATTTGTCATTACTAAGAACAATATTATTAATGTGAAGTTATTCAATGAAATCAATAAATAAATTTGTGCAGGAGCAAAGATTTGAACTCGAAAAAAAGTTGAATTCTTCGGCAGTACAAACAACGCATGCAACCACGAAACTATACAAGCAGTCACTACTACGGCACACACTGTCTGCATATTTACTAACAAAATACCAACCTTATATTTGTTTCAAAAAATTACAGTTAGATATACACTGTTTTTGTACAGCAATAACAAAGTAATTTTTTAGTACATTTCCTATTTATAACATGCAATTTCAGCATGGATACGACTATGCACGTTATCGCTGCGCAATGCTTGCCGACTTGTTTTTCGTTTCTTGTTGTATACACGTACTGCTTGGGTATAGAAGTATTTTCTTCCTAAAAAAAATATTTAAAATGCAGACATGAACACCCATCATAAAATACGTCTGCGTATCCACCCACGTTTTTCGTTGTTTCGACTGTATTTAATCGTCTCGACAGTTATACAGTTCAGGGACTCGATTCATGTTTCTTAGGTTGTCTATCGTTTCGATGTCGATCCCGAGAGATTGCGTTCATGCCGATCGAGAACTACATTTTCAAAACGATCGGGAAAGAAAGAACTCGAAATAGCTATTCTAAGTGTTGTGTTGGTTCATCGCCTCCTTACTTCGGCAAAGTTCGGGCTAACGTCTTCCCCTTCTAACAACTATCTTTACCATCTTTACTTATTGTTAACAACCAACATAGGAAAATAAATACTTGAAATTTTTACTAAACGAAGTAAACGAAAAATAATTTTGACCAAAATAACTTTCTCCTAAGTTAAATGTCTTCATCTATTAGTCTGTAAGAAAGTAACTCGCTGATAGTGAGACTCGTACAAGTAAAATTAACAAACCTTTTGTACGGAATATTTCGTGCGCAGTGTTTTCGCATTATTTTTGGTTTCAACACTTCTCCACTCTGGCGGCTGGTAGGTACTAACCGAATCATATTAAATAAGATGAAATTTCGTTAAAAATTATTAAACATACTAATTATATATATATATATATATATATATATATATATATATATATATATATATATATATATATATATATATATATATATAGACACACACATAGGTTGTATGGAAATTCATATTACAAACTTCAAGGGCTAGTAGAGGGGACTATGTAGACAATATTTTGAACAGAAAGCAATGTCCGGAAACGTATCGTTTCTGTGCTGCAGCCATTACAATGTATAGGATGTGGCTGTGTTGTTTTGCAACCGGAAAGGCAGAATGACGTCAGAAGAGTACCATGTCAAAAGAGGTGTGACATAAGGTACAGAGTTAAGTGATTACTGAAGAAAGTCAAATTCATTTATTAGCAATACCGACGTAAGAAAAACAACGTTTCCTTTATCACACTAACACTTGTGTCAACAGTGAGAAAAACACATTTCTGTCTGTCTTCTGCACTGGATGCGTCCCATACTAAACTGCTCACTACTACAGAGGCTCGATGAGACGACCAGCCACATCGTTGCACACATTGTACCAACGAATCATGTTCCCGTACACACAGTAGGTGTCCCGTAAATCTCTTGTGCAGCGACCATAACTCGTGCCACGAGTTCTTCCTCGGCCTCGACAGCGCTCTCGTACACCTTAGTCTTCATACGACTCCACAGGAAATAGTCCAGTGGTGCTAAGTCCTGCGATCTTGGGGGCCATGCAATAGGACCACCCCGGCCTATCCATCTCTGTCCGAATCGTCGGCTAAGATGTTCCCGAACGTCACGTGTAAAGTGCGGCAGTGCGCCATTGTGCTGAAACCGCAGATCTCTGATGGACATTCAGTGGCACGTCATACAAGAACAATGGCAATACATTACATAAAAATATCATTTAAGTTACATTATGAGACGATTCGAATTTTTAAAGCATATATTTCGGGCGGAATTATCTCAACAATGCTAACCACGCTACTGCATTAACACTCAAATACAGTAAGCTCACAATAATTTCCTACCTAACATAATAATTACATAGTTATTAGCATTTGTAATATTTAAGGTATAGTAAAATTCTCTTAAAGTTCTGTAAGCGGGGGTGACTGTGTGATTAGTGAGGTTACTTTGTGGCAAAATGTTTTTTTAACAGCACCAGGACAATACCAATTGTTTTCAATTATCAATAACTCATATTAGTTCTCCCAAGCTTCCTCTACATGTATATGTATTAATTTATTAATGAAATGACTAGTCGAAAATATATGGTGGTATAAGTTTGTCACAACGTCACCCCACAACTGTACCAAAGTCATCCCCGCTAACGGTATCGGTAAAATTTCAAAAACAGTGTTACTAACTTTCTCTGGAAAAGCCATATTTGTAGTACACAGATTCGGGGACCACAGTTGTATGCGAAACTTTATAGTTGTAATAACATTTTAATAATAACGGCGTAATATAAAAACTAATTATCTGAAAAATTGCAATACTCAAAATGTGCATCGTAAGTTGCTCTTATACAGACATTACAGCAAAATAAAATGATAAGATAAATAAATTAAAAAAATATTTAAGTTACTGCTTTGGAATATTAAAATCTATTTCTACTTTATTACACTAAAGATTTAACCTATAGCATAATCTTCTGTGGGTTACAAAGCCAAAACGCTAACCACAAGCCTCACTGTACTCTTACCATAAAATCTTAAAAATAATTCTTTAACTCGGTGCCTATGTTAAGAATCAATACTGTGTGTAATAAGAGCGGATGTGAAGATCATTTTGCATGCTGTAATATTACCAATACCACCCTGTCGGTAGTAATATGGACTATACTAAGTGAAATACTGGTTAGATAACTCTTTGTCGCTGTTAAAAGTAACGTTCCAACAGAACATTAATGTTATTGTATCAACAACAACGTTTAGGGAGCACAGTTGCGTGAATATGGTGCCGATATTTGTAATAAACGTAACTTTTGCGTTTTCGTCCTCTATGTTTGTTAACCTGACCTGCCGTATGTGAAACAGCTCTCGATAGCAACATAACTCCCGAGAATTCACGATCGGGTTGCAACGAGAATCGAAAGTAATCGAGACGGTACCTGTAACGTAAAATAAATAAAACCTAAAATTTTCCGGAACCTTTATTTTCTCGATCATGAACTAAGAGTCAAGCCTCAAAATCGTATGTAACTTTACCGTACTTTGTAGTAACAGCCCTTCGATTACTTACCAGACGGGTATAGATCCCGGATAGCCTTGGTGGGAGGCGAATTATCTGACCATTCGGCCACCGCGGATAAACTATACATATTGATTTACCGATGACATAAACTGTACCATCATACTTTTATTCATTTCAAATATTTACATTTCTCTGTGTTTATAGTGTTGCCATTGCATGTCCACAAGTAACGTTAATTGTATTTAGTATGCTGCTTTTCCCCAGATACACTAAATTGTGCACAAACGTGAATGCACGAGGTACAGTAGCTTGATTAGATTTGATTTATTAGCATCCCTTTTTACACAACATGTGTTCGGATTTGTCAAGTTGGGAGTTAGTACATGTTTCACAAAGTAGGAAATTTACAGAAGTTTACAACATTCAATTGGTAGACAAACACAATATAAGGTAATCGTTAACACAATAATATTACAATTACAATGCCTGACAGTAAAAGAACTTGAAGCTGAAAAATATTGAAGAGTATTACATCACAGGAACCTAAGAAAATAGATACTAACAAATAGCAACAATTCAAATAACTATGCAATTTCACTACATCAAAAATAGAAACTAAAAATAGCAACACTATAAATAACTAAGAAATTTGACTCCATCAAAAATAGAAACTAGAAAATAGCAACAATACAAATAACTATGAAATTTTACTACAAAGAGAATATAAACTAACAAATAGCAACAATACAAATAATTATGAAATTTAACTACAGCAGTGAGATTCAACACCCTTATGTGATAAAACAAGTTTCAATTTTGAGGTAAGGTTAAAAAATTAATCCACCGAATAAAATGCTTTATTTATAGGGTACAGCTTTAGTTGCTTTATAAAACAGTTAATCGTGCGTGTTTTGTGTATATTTAGTAAAAAGGAAGAAAGATTATTGATGAATTTAATTCCAGTTTGATATGGACTTCTTTCAGATAAACAGTTCTATAGGAGAAGTAATGTAGTCTCATATTGTTTCGTGTGTTATGAGTATGTATATTATTGTTAGTGTAGTATGTTATGTTTCTGTTGCAAATAAAATTATTTGATAAATGTATAATGATGGTAGTGTCAATATTGTCACGAAGCGTTTTATTTTTGTTTTGTCCTTTTTGTTTTCATTTCCTTTTTTTGTTAGGATCCGTGTGTTAACTTTAGCTTTTTTTTTTAAGTAATAGGGACTTTGAGGGCTGTTGATAACTTGAAGGAGTATAGTAGATGATCCGAGCATCTAAATTTAGATATGGCTCAGTGCCGCGCAGTGTTCTTTTGTTCCCGTCACGTTAGTTTCCAGCGAAGGCGGGTTAGCAAACATGTGTTCGCTTCACGGTAATTCACTCATAACAACAGCTGTAGAAATGCGCAGTCAGTAAACACGTGTTGCGCGCTGCGAATGTGTTTCTCCCCGGGTTAGCGCACATAGGAACGTCGGAAATGTGTTGTGTTCGTAGGGCAATGCTCGTTTAGCATGACGTGATCCGGCAAGCTGCTAGTTTCCAAGGCCAGTAGACACCTTCCTCACCCCCCCCCCTTTCTAGTTCGCCTTCTTCCTACCTTCTCCTTTCCCTCCCCTCTCTTGTTTGTCATGTCACTTCGTCACGATTGTCAGGAGTACCAATCCCTCTAGTTTATTCCCTCCTCTCTCCTCTGTCTTTCCCTACTCTCCAGCGACACGTTTGTCATCTTTGCCTCCAGAAACATAGTTGGTACAACTGTACGCGCTTGTGTTGTTCCTACATCCTCCTTACAGTTGGCAGCTTGTTTTTCGTTCATCTTTTGTGCCCCGGTAGAGCCCGTTGACCGCATCGGCCGACGTCATGTTTTTGTAGAGTTGTTTGTCGTCCGCGGGACCGTATTTTTAAAGTAAGAGCGTTCTACCGAGAAGAGAGTTCAACTTCAGCGGTGATGGAGTGCAGATCGTAGAGTTCCACGCCTTCGGCCGCAGGAGTACGGCCGCACCCCGGCTTAAAAATGTGACGTACAAACTTTAGTATTTGTTTATTATTCCACTTCAGTAGTTATAAGTATCTTGTAGTAGACATGAGTAGAGAGGAGTCTTTAGAGAACCGTCAGTCGGTCCAGATGGTCTAGATGAGTTGTGGCGTCTTGGCCGCCAGCAGTGTCTAGGTATGTAAGTTTAGACGGGAATAGTAGTCATGTACTACTTTAACAGTTAGTTTTTCTTCTTCAAAATCATGTAGGCTTAGGCTATCACTTTGAGCTTTTCTTTCTTCTGTTTTTCCATTTTTATTGCACCACAATTTAAAGTTTTAATTTGAATTTAACTTGCCTGTTTCTTTTAGTTTTTTTTTTTGACTAATTGTTATTTTTTTTTAATAGTTTGTCATGGCAGTAAGGGTTCCCTCGTAATATTTTAAAGTCTGTAGATGAAATCAGTTTACCATTGAGTCAAGTTCAGATAGAGACAGATTGTATTTTATTCTTAAATAAATATTTGTGTTGTGTCTGGAACACATTATCTTTTTCTTCTATTAACCCTTCTCTTTAATTTAATTATTTTTCTACTTTTATTTTTGTATGATTCTAACGTCACATATATTTGTACCGGTACATCTCGCAATGTCTGTGTTTGTTCAGTATTCTTTTGAAGCGAGTGTTCGTTTTATCTAGAAAGTGTTTCATGAGTTTATTTTTTTTTAATATAGTTGGTTGTTAGTATTCTAGTCTGGGCGATCCCACCTAACCCAGCTACGCCCCCGTGACAATTAATTGGTGGAGTCTTGGGCATAAGGAACGAAGACGTGCGCTTTCCTTTTCTTTCTACACACTTTCTCTTTTATTATTTTAGTTTACTAACTTCTCTTCGCCTCTTTCGTTCCTTGTTAGAATCATACTACTTGAGGTGTAGTTTGTGTTGTGATTTGGTCTAAGTAGTGCATGACTTATTTTGTTAGTAAGTTTATAGTAATTTGGAGTATTAGAGTAACTAGTTGTTGTCGTGGTGTGATGTAAAAGTAAATAGTATTTAATGCAAAAGTGGCCTATAGACTATTGCATGGTTAAGCAGTAGTGTTTTCGTTTCTTTTTTAGTGTGACTGCCTGGATAATCAGACAAGTTGTTAGTTGTCACTGAGATCAGTGCAGGTGACAGTATTTATTGAGGCATGGCTTTCAAAGGCGTTTGTAGATAGCCTATGCATGTTAGGTACACTATAAAATATGGTAGTTTATTTTGTTAAGCAGTAATTATTTTTTTTCCAGACATAATGTTATTAGTATTGCGATTGAGTATACATTCAGTTACACACTAAGTTAGGATAGGAACTGAAGTAAGTTTAGTAGTTGGGTAACACATGTTACAACATTTTGTTCATGTTCCATGAACAAAAACTGAGAAGTCAGACCAAAGCTCTCAAGGAGTTGGAAATTCAAGTTTCATTAGGTAATCTTAGTCATGTGGATCAAGTAACAGATAAAAGCACTGCTGTAGACAGTGAAGCAAGTGGTTTTGAACACAGTGAATCATCAGGGACTACTAGTAGTGATACAGGTACTCTGTTAGAATTTGAAACAGGATTAGACTCTATAGACATGGAGGCTGGACGATACTTTATAGACCCTGGCTTTTACTTTGGTAAGAGTACAGAGCACGTGAGGGAATATTTAAAGAATTTTAGTAGGGCAGCCATAGTAAATGGCTGGGATGATATGAAGTGTCTTACTTATCTTCCGAGTTTTCTTCGTGGTGCTGCAGCAAGGTGGTTTGACAGCCTTGGCACACAGGCAGAAAATTATACATCTTTTAAAGACATTAAAGATGCACTTAGAACAGCGTTCACTAGAGTAGGTGAATCTGAAGATCTTCAGATGCGGTTACGTATACGAGTACAGGGTAATGAGGAATCTATTGAGGAATTTGCCTATGACATAATTAGCAAGTGTCATAAACTAGATCCTACTATGTCAGAAGAAAATAAGGTTAGGTATATTTTAAGAGGTTTGAAACCTGCTATAGTTGAGAAAGTTACCATGATGGAGAACAAAACTGTTACACAACTGATAGGAAACCTTCGGAATATTGAAGCTGGGATATACTACGCTAGGAATAGGCGTGTTTTAACTGGCGAATGGGGAAGATCTCGTGATAGTACACCTTCGCAGGTGGCACAAGTAAGTACCCCAGTAGGCATGTCAGAAGTTGACAAGTTAAGTCAAATTGTAGAGGGGCTAAGCGCCCAATTGAAACACATGATGGGTCAGATGCAGAAGTTGGGACAACAAATGGTATCAGGAGGCTCTTCTTATCCCCCTCCTGACAGAGTACAGCATAGACACAATAATGACAGAGGTAGAGAACCACAGATAGGGAGTTCACAGTGGACACCTTCAAAGAGAATGGGTGACAGTACTATCAGTAGACCTAGCAGAACAG